>MU194535.1:489-11993 GCA_016904865.1 Pissodes strobi | reverse complement strand
GTTTGTATTTAATGTATGTTTCAAAAATTTTGGCAAGGAATTGTTAAGTACTCCAATAATGTTTTCCATTAGATCAGGAATTTTGTTTTTGGATGTGATTTGAACTGTTATTTCTTTATTTGTTTTTGCACTTATTCGTTTTTCTTTTATCGTTTCCCATTTATGATAAATGAAAGTATTTTTCCACATGCATCGGTGACATTAAATAACAGCTTGTGCGCCTGCATAATTTGCAATCGCGTGTTAAACAATTTTCGGACCTACTGTCACAACATAAAACATTTAAAACTTCTTGAGAATTATTTTGCTCTTTAACTTTAAGTCTATAAAGAGAGAATATCAACATCTCAATATCTTCATGGGTAACGCATAGACATGTATCTCGAGCCGATACTTTCGGAGGTACTACCCAGAATGGGCGAAGCTTGCAAAAGGTTGAATAAGATATTTTTATCCTGTGACTTTTTACAAAATTGGCATAAAGAATTTTAATAGTAGTGTTTAAATATCTCTTTTGGTGTTTTATACCTTTTTTGTAATTGTCTCCTTTTTACTGGGACATAATCTGGAGCTGTCATCTCTAAGGTAGTAACTCTTTACAATCATTTTTATTCTCTTAACTTTCTCCATGCTGTTTCTTTCATAATTTAGGTTATTTGATCGATTTCTATTGCTTCTGTATATCTTATATGGCAATAAACTTTGTGCCTTTTTTAAAAGTATGTATTATTTTAACATCCTTCTTTTTATCACCTTACAGAAGATTTGCTTCGATGATTGTGTTGTTAAATTTGTAAAATTTGTTGAAAGTTCTTTGCGTATGACCTCGCCAAATAATTTTTTTTTTTACTTCTTGAGGCACATTGTACTTTTTTTTGTACGCCCATGCTATTTTGGATTGTTTACCGTGCTTGGTTTTAGAACGGTAGGTTAAGTTTACTGATTACTAAGCAAAAACGCGACGGTAAGTAATTTACTTACCGTTCAGCTGAACGGTAAGTAAAATATATAAAATTATATCCATAGTAACAACAGAACCCACTTAAGGTTTAGTGGATCTACAAGGCAGAAATAATTATCCAAAACACAATTTTTACCATTTGCAAGATATTTGCTTAGCCAATGTCTTTGTGTTCATAATGGGCGCACAAAAAATAGTATGAGCATCTCGAACAGTAAGGAGTTTACTGATCTCCTCCAATATTGACATAATTGTTGTCATTAACATGGACGTGCGTCATTACCATGGACAAATATTGTCCATGTTAGTGATGGTAATTCTTGTCCATGGTAATGACAAAATAGCGTTCACAACAGAAAAATAGGGCAAGTAATTATTTTAGAAATTACATTCATTTATATTCTTATGCTCACATCTAATACCATTACCACATACATATTAATTTTAGCCAAATCAAAAACAGTAAATACGTTAATGACACAACAAAAACCTAACTTTTAGATAACAATCACTTATTTCAGGGCCAACGATTCTCACTGTCTGAAGCTTGTAGAATGTTTTACATTTTAATATGCACATCACCCACTCAAACTTTAGCAGTATTGCCATATGTCCAGTGATTTACTGGGCCTACAGGTTAGGTGGTATTCTGTTGTCCGCGTTAATGACAAAAAATTTAGGGACAATTTATAGTAATTAATAAAGTAAATAAATGAATATCACTATTTGCAGTAAGGTATGCGAATGATTTCTTTGGGTCTCTAGATTCATCTTTACCCAAAATAGTTAGTGAAAAATTAATGTTTTCTGAGGAAATTATTTTTTTAATTCATAAACCATGAAAAGTACTTGTCCATGTTAATGACATTTTGTTGTTAAAATATTGTTTAAAAATCTAATAATATAGCTGAGTATTTAACACATTTGCTATCGGTTAGAGTCCAATTCGATGCATATTTCTGAAAAAAAAAGTTTGCATAGCAATCTTGGTTTATGAGTAATTCACCAGGGACACTGAAATTTCCCCTAATTTGAGATCGAACCATATACGACGTGTCTCAGTAGACATTTTTATAATGAGATATTTTTTAAAAATATGGTAAAAAACAGCTACAAAACACAAAAATTCTCAGATTTTGCAGAGGGGCCATTAATCGAGGAATCTACCCTACATATTTTGTCCGTGCGATTTAGTATATCGGTTCGATGACAATCATTCTTTACACAGGCATAAAGTTGTATCTACATATTGGCGTGCTATCCATTTTCGAACTTTCCAAATTATACATGTAGATTTAGTAGTAAGACCTGACGGATCAATTCCCAAGTGCCCAAGAAACGTCAAAAATTACCTTTTTTCAAATCAGCCCTCATGTATAACTGTCAAGCTACCACAAAAGAAAAAAAAATCTGATAAAAAATTACTAGATCGAGACTTAAACAATTTCTAAGAATGCATGCAGACTGAGAAAATATGTTCCTTTGCAAATATCCTTTCCATTTTGAGTCAAATTTTTTAAAGAAGTGTGTTATTCTATAAACTTAATTTCTCCAATATTCCAACCATTGACCAACTACAGTACATCTTAAAAGTAGATGTTATTATAAAAGTAAATTACTGTCCCAAAGAAATTTTGTGCACTGCCTATCTACTTTTGACTGCCTATTCAGTCATTTCAACTTATTTATTGAAGCTTCATTAGTTAGTAATTTTGATGATGGTATTAATATTGCATGTAACATTCTCGATAAAAATAAATTATATAAACATCTAGATGAAACCGAAGATAAAACAAATGTGGGATTCATAAAAAAAATACATTTTTGCAAAGAACAATCTGAACTAGTCGTAATGCCGAAGCCAAAATACTTCTCAAACATGATTTTCTGTTTCTCTCCATATAATTCCTATTTCCTGGTTCCTAGTTACGAGATACACAATGTTTAACTTTGTTTGATCCCATATATTTCTCCCAATAAGGCATACTGCTATTCCATCAGAGCTGTTATTGATGCTCATGGTGGGGCTACACGTTTTTGATTATTATACCGTATCGTTTTAAATGTTAGTTTTTCACATTATTGTTATTCCTATTATGTTTTATATCCAATATTTGAAGAAAAAAACATAGTCTGAGGCTCTATGAGAAAATTAGTAGTCCTATTTGATGTAATTCATATCCAATCAAAGGTGGAATACAGAGCAGGTGCCATCAAGGCAACAACTGAAAAAAAAATGTTTCCAGCTTCACTTTTTTCTAAAAAGAAAGAATTACTAAAACTAATGACTGAAAGTTTTAAAAATATTAGCCGATATTGGCTGAACAATTCATTAATTTGTGATAATAGGACAATGTTCGATTTAGCTCTGATTCTCCGCAAGATATTCGTAGAAGTTCCGCGGAGTAATGCGAAAAATGTATTAATATAAGTTCCGATTCCGCTTTAAAAGGAGCTTTTAAAAAGAGACCATTGGCAGAGTCATGGTTGTAAATATTCAGAGTTTATAAAAAAGTTGTTACAGTTCTACTGCCATTTTTCAGTAGGTACTTACGTTTGTAAGACTGGATTTTCGTCTAATGTTTCCATAAATAGAAGGTATCGTAATCGTTTGAACAACTGAGTTCCACATGAGACTGCAGGTCTCCGTTAATAAAGATAATATGTGAGACCATGACAGAAGTTACTCATCACATTAAAAGTCCCTGCAATAAGTTATTTGTTTTAAATAATTTTGTGTATTCTTTTTAACTTAAGTTGTTTTGTTGTGTCGATTTTTCTTAATAGAAACTACTTTTAAGTGCACCTCATGAAAGACTGATTAGTTTGCAGATCAAATGCAATGAATGAGCAAATTAATTAGTTTAATGATCTCAGGTTTCAATTTGTTTTTTTTTGTTGTATCTTTTATAAACCCTCATTCTCTCATCTCATCTTTCATAACTTTGCGCTTACGTCAAAATTGAAATAATTGATCAACAATGGTTGCTCTATATTTCATTGCCATTTTAGAATCCAAATGTCCAGTTATTTGTCAATGATAACATAAGCGCAAAGTTCTACAAAAAAATTATTGTTCTAAATTTGTTACTGTTTTTTTGTTGTTATAAGGGTATACCAGAAAGCTTTTGTGCCGGAGGCAGCGTTTCGTAAGTTGGCTGGATTACTCCTTTTCATCCAGGGGCCACCTAGTTTTCGCACACACTATTTTTATACTGGTCAAATTAGGAAATCCGAGTTTCCTTAAAATATGAGAAATGATTAATTGAATACATTATAGTATCATTTTTGAGAGCAGGATAAACAATAAAATACTATATATTCAGTCTAACATCACTTCTTACTTATACTTCTGTGCATGGCTTATAAGTTTATAACAAAATGTTCATCTTTTACCACAGAAGAGCTGTTGTAAGTACCAAAAAAGTACCTAGGTATTGAATACAGGTTTTTTTTCATACGAATCAAGTACCCAGTACAAGTATAATAAAAAATTAAGTAAAATGACCTGAATTATCCAAATTTAAGTACAAGTACCAAATTTCACGAAAATCAAAGTCAAGTTTAAGTATTTACTTAAACGTGCGTACTAAATCTATATATTCACGGTCGATGGTGGGTTAGACGTTTCTGGAAAAACACTCAACGGATCATTCTGAAAATTTGGTCGTTTACATAAACAAATATGCTCTACCTTGCTAAAATATTTTCGACAGTGCAGTGTTGCCGCTGTAAAAAGTAGTAGCAACTGTCAAATTTTAAATGGAACACCCTATATATTATTGCATATTTGGATATTGCGGAGAATTCTAGACATATTTCATAAATAATGTACTATACCTATCTGTTACTGTTTTTTAAATATTGACAGTTGAAAATCGACCATTTTGACCAAGTTTGGCAGCCAAAATCTAAACGGTTAAAGATAGAGCAAAATGGATTGCAATTTCCTATCTTGGTTTTTCATAAGCTATCGTTTGACACTAATTTTAGATTTAACCAGAGGTTAAATTTAACTGTGATTTCTTAACCTCTGGTTAAATAAAAAATAGTGTCAAACGACAGCTTATGAAAAAAGAAGATAGGAAAGTGCAAACCATTTTGCTCTATCTTTAGCCGTTTAGATTTTACAGGCTGTCAAACTTGGTAAATGGTCGATTTTTCATCTGTCAATATTTCAAAAACAGTAACAGATAGGTATAGGACATTATTTATGAAATATGTCTAGAATTCTTCGCAAAATCCAAATATGCCATAATATATAGGGTGTTCCATTTAAAATTTGACAGTTGCTACTACTTTTTAGTAGAAGCGGTAACACTGCACTGTCGAAAATATTTCAGCAAGGTAGAGCATATTCGTTTATGTAAAACGACCAAATTTTCAGAATGATCCGTTAAATGTTTCTCCAGAAACGTCTAACCTACCATGGACCGTGAACCACCTTGTATAGTGTCTTTCAAAAAGTTCGCATCATGCGGGAAACTTTTTTATTATTTAATTTCTCAGAAAACTTTATTCTTGATAAAAATTGGTGCTTGGAAAAAACTAACTTTGACAATGCTAAATTAAAGATGTTATACAGGGTATTTAAAAAATACAAAAATCAAATTAAAAAAAACCCAAAAATTTTGGAATATCGGAAAAGCTTCTACAGAAAAAATAAAGATCTTATTAAGATAAAAATAAAAGTCAAATACCATTTTTTTCAAAAGTGCACTGTTGCTGAGAAAATTCATGACAATTATTGAAATAAATAAAAGTAAAAAATAAATTTTTAAAAACAAGCTTTTATTTAAATGCACTAAAAAGAAGAAAATAAATATTGAAGTAAACCAAACCCATTATTTTGTTACATTAAACATTTTTATATGATATAAAAGCTTGCCACGAGATTTTCCTGTTTAAATTTCTCGCGACAAGTTTTATATCATATAAAAATGTTTAATGTAACAAAATAATGGGTTTGATTTACTTCAAAATTTATTTTTTAGAGCATTTAAATAAAAGCTTGTTTTTAAAAATTTATTTTTTGCTTTTATTTATTTTTTACTTTTTAGTAGGTATTATGGTATAGCAAAATCACAAATTTAGTACATATTATATTTTTATTTATAAAACTTAGATTCGTAGTGTATAATAAAAGCCATTTTGAATCAGCCATTTTGAATTTTCAATATCTGATAAAAAAAATTATATTCCTTGTCCCTAAAAACCCCCTAATACGAATTTTAAACCAAATCGGACATTCTTTAAGTAGTGCCTTCACCACTAACCTTTAAAGGGAGGTGGGAAGTGTAAGCAACACCACTGTCTTCATAAGAATAAACAATGGCAACACCATAGTTTTATATTTTCATTTGAACTACAAACGCATCCCAAATTTGAAGCCAATTGGATATGTATAAGTCAGCTAAAATTGACTTGCAACATTTAACCCAGAATCCGCCATTTTAAATTTTCAAAATCTGATAAAAAATTCAAATTCCTTGTCCCCAAAAACCCCCATATACCAATTTTAAACGAAATCGGACATACTTTAAGTAGTGCCCCCTACCCTACCCTTGATAGGGAGGGAGGAGTGTGCGCAAGACCATAGTTTTATATTTTCATTTGAACTACAAACGCATACCAAATTTGAAGCCAATTGGATATGTAGAAGTCAGCTAAACTTGACTTGCAACATTTAACCCAATATCCGCCATGTTGAATCCGCCATTTTGAATTTTCAAAATCTGATAGAAAATTCATATTCCTTGTCCCCAAACACCCCCATATACCAATTTTAAACGAAATCGGACATACTTTAGGAAGTGCCCCCTCCCCTACCCCCGAAAGGGGGAGAGGTGTAAACTTAACAACATTATAATATTGTATTGTTATCGGAACTATAAACGTCTACCAAATTTCAAGTCAATCGGACATTTAGAATTAGTTCTAATTCAGCTTGCAAGATTTGATTACAGACAGACAGACCCACCGGTGAAAGTAAATAAAAGCTTGGAAAAAAAGCCTCTTTTTCTTAATTTTGTTTATTTTTTTTAGTAAAGATGCACTTTTGGAAAAAATAGTATTTGACTTTTATTTTTATCTTAATAAAAGCTATATTTTGTCTGTAGAAAGTTTTCCGATATTCCAAGATTGTTGTTTTTTTTTAAACTTAATTTTTGTATTTTTTAAGTACCCTGTATAACTTATCCTTAATTTAGAATCGTCAAAATTAGTTTTTTTCTAAGCAACAACTTTTATCAAGAATAGAATTTTCTGTGAAATCAATAATAAAAAAGTTTCCCATATGATGCGAACTTTTTGAAAGACCCTGTATAATTAATTACTGGTCAAGGCCAGCCTCGGCCGACCAACGGTTTCTTATTCGGCCCAACTGAACAATATTTTGTATCATGCAAAATCCTGACAGTTCAGACACCACACTATTATGACGGTCGCCTCTCGGACTATTAAATATTTTGTTAAATTATTATTAATTGTTTCTTTCGTTGGACCGTCAAAAAAGATTAAAGTAAAAACAAGTTTTCGTAACACATTACTCGGGTACCCATTGTTAAGAACCATCAAAAAGAATATTCAAATTCTGCCTCAGAAATCTTTGGTCTGAAATGTGCGTAACTCTATTTTTCATGGCTATTACGGTGTTTCATTTTTGGTTCATAGGATGATTGGAAAAATAAATAACGTATCTACCGGAAGAAGTAGGCTTTTGATACCAATTAAGAATGATGCTGTTGTTTCCGGATCTGAGTACTAATGTGTCCAAAAAAGGGACACTCTTGTTATTTTCCGTCTCAATTGTAAACTGCAAATGTGGGTTAACTAAATTAAAAAGCTCCAACGTCCTCAAATCGGCCGGGACAGCACACTATGTCATCAACAAACTTATAAATAAATGGAAAAGTAAATGGAAGCCTTTCAACAATCGCATCCAATACATAATCCATGACTATCTGAGCAAGAATCGGACTTATAGGTGACTCTCGTAGATTAGGTTTAAGTTACGATAAAAGATTTAGATAAAAGATAAAAAATATGCATTTGAACAAGTTCATGACC
This sequence comes from Pissodes strobi, assembly GCA_016904865.1. Taxonomy (NCBI): domain Eukaryota; kingdom Metazoa; phylum Arthropoda; class Insecta; order Coleoptera; family Curculionidae; genus Pissodes; species Pissodes strobi. Next base: position 3,964 of record MU194535.1, on the reverse strand, counting down.
GTAAAGGACAAATTTCTAAATCCTAATAAAATGTTTTCTAACAACGATAAATGGTTCAAAAATGTGTGTGGTGTAGAGATACCAAAAGATATATCGGACTTTTTGTCGTTAGGTCCCAAATTTGGCATCCCGGTTTCCGGCGCTAATTTAATTATTAAAAATGCCTTAGCTGATGTCGAAATCATCCTTCAGGAAGTTCCGTATGATAATATGAATATCTTGAGAGCCCGAATAAGCAACAACATTACTAATTTCCGGACGCAGAGGAATTCACGAAAAATTTCACCTATTGAATACATTTACATTAGGTCTAAGCACTTTCTGAAGAAAAATCCCATTTTATATAATGTACAGGCAGATAAGGGTGGTTGTACTGTTGCCATGGATAAAAAGGATTATATTCTGAAACGAATAATTTGCTAGGTGACTCGAACACATGCAAACTGTTAAGTAGAGATCTAACTCAGAAAACTCAAAGAACTTTAAATGAATTAATAAAGTCACTGAAATCAAAAAATGAAATTGATGATAATGTTTCCAAACATCTTACTATATATAATTCAAATTCTGCAAAATTATATTGCCTCTCCAAAATACTTAAATTGAATGTGCCTCTTCGTTCAATAGTTAGCTGCATCCGCTCTGCTACCTACAATCTGTCTAAATTTTTGACTGACATCTTGACTAAAGCTCTTTCTGATAGAACTGATACTTTCTCGTTCGTGAAAGCAATTAACGGTTCGACCTTGCCCTTGACTTATGTTTTGGTATCATTGGACGTCGTGTCATTGTTCACAAACATTCCCTCTGATCTCATGTTTGAAATTCTACAGAGACAATGGGAAGAAATAAAAAAGCATACAACTCTAACGAACAAGAGCTTTTTTAATCTGTTGAGTTTTGTGTGCAAAAACTGTTACTTTTCCTTTAATAACGAGTTTTATCAACAGATTTTTGGACCTCCAATGGGGTCACCTATAAGTCCAATTCTTGCTCAGATAGTCATGGATTATGTATTGAATGTGATTGTTGAAAGGCTTCCCTTTACTTTTCCATTTATTTAAAAGTTTGTTGATGGCATAGTGTGCTCTCTCCCGGCCGATGAGATTAAGGCGACGTTGGAGCTTTTTAATTCAGTTAACCCTTATTTGTAGTTTACAATTGAGACGGAAAATAACAGGAGTGTCCCTTTTTGGACACATTAGTAATCAGATCTGAAAACAACAGCATCATTCTTAATTGGTATCAAAAGCCTACTTCTTCCGATAGATACGTTAATTATTTTTCCGATCATCCTATGAGCCAAAAACGGAACATTGATAGCCATGAAAAATAGAGTTACGCACATTTCAGACGAAAGATTTTGAATATTCTTTTGATTTGTTTCTTAACAATGGGTACCCAAGAAATGTGTTACGCAAACTTGTTTTTACTTCAAATTTTTTTGACGGTCCAACGGAAGAAACAGTTAATAATAATTTAACAAAATATGTAAAAGTACCGTAGATTCTGGGGTTGACTGATAATATTGTGGCTCATTTTAAACCTTATACTAACTTAAAATTAGCCAAGTACAACACACTGACGATTAACAGTGTATTCACTAGGACTAAAGACAAATCAGCATTTTTTGATAATTGTAATGTCGTGTACAAAATACCATGTAGAGATTGCCCGAGTTGCTACGTGGGACAAACGACACAAAGTCTAAAGCAAAGAATTACTCAACATAAACGTTTATGTTTAACGTTTAATGTTTTAACGAGAATCGGGCATTATTAATTAGGACGATATCGTTGTGTGAACAGACATGTTTGCAAAATAATGCATGGATATACCTATTTGGGTCACACTGACATTTTTAAAGAGTCTTGTTTGCCTGGTATTCGACAGTTGTTCTTTCCGGACTTTTCCACTTTATTTTTCCCTATTTGACATAACTAAATTAATGAAACGGTCGCCTAGCGGTCGCAAACATTTCTTGCTCCTATGAAAGTATTAACAATTTATATAGGATTCATCAATTAGTAATTAATATCGTAGGATTTCTTATTCAGAATTAAATATATGTTTATGTTTCAGCATATGATACTCAAATGAAATATGGTGTGGGTTTTCGTCTTATGTTTATTTTGAGTGCTGCAATATTAATTATTGTATGTGTTTTTAAGCTTACCAAACTACCAATGTAATTGGTCGGAAGTTATCAGATGTGATTCACTGTATGGAAATATATTGAAATCCAGATCTAAAGTTTTGTGGAATGCATTGTAACAAACCTATTGAAGGTATATTGAATTGTTGTAGGTTTCCAGCAGTGCTCTGGAACTGTATGCAACCTTCCGAATTATGGATCTTAAATCCAAGGAAGCTGCTTGCCAAGTTCGACCAGCAGAAAAGCCCAGATACAGAATTGTCACAAGTTGATGGTGGAAGACCGGCAACAGGTAAAATATTACTGGTATAATAATTATTATTAAGTGTAAAATTATGTACGCTTTCTACCATTCTGTCAAGGGGATATCAGAGAGAAAACAACTATTAGGAAATGGCGACAGCTTGTCAATCGATTTTGTATGCGCATTTCCAAGCACAAAGGGTATATTTGTCAAAATCAAAACGCCGATTTCAGGTGATCAGATGTCATTGTCATTAGCTTAAAATATTTTTCTCCCGATACTTAGTGATATTGTTGTATGTACAGGGTGTCGGAGCAGAGTCAAGGTCACCAAAAATGGGTACACCAACATAAAAGATGCCGACGCTTATTGTTGCCTCTCCTTTTAGTTGTTTTCTCTCTGGGGATATGAATTAGATCCTACCTGTGAAAGTAAATATGCACAGATATATTTTTTCAGGAGTATACTGATTTTTAAATTCGTAGTATCACATTAAATGATTTCCTCAAAAAATAAATAAAATATATATATAACTGTTTATTTTTTTAAAATAGTAGGACTAAAATTGGCTGAAAGTAGCTGATTTTTGCTTCCATTTATACTATAGACTGTAGGATATGAAATACGAAATAAATATGAAAAAAAAATCGAACAAACTTAATGTTCAATTTTCCTTAATTTCGAATTGGGTACCGAAAATATCAGAAAGTCAATATATTCAAATTACATAAAGTTCGAAAATAAGAATTTCAAATAAAAAAATTAAGGCCTAGGGAGAAAAATTGGAATGGCAAAAGTTTTGTTGCGAGTAGGTGTGCGCATGTGTGTAGTCACCAGAATTTGCACAGCAGTTCAAGAGATGTTTTTATATATTTAGGTACTGAAGACGATGAAGCTTTTCTCGACAAAAGAGAGTGCTGGATCTGCTACGACGGAGACAAAAATGACTCTTTAATACAGCCGTGTGACTGCACTGGAGATGTATCTAGTGTGCATCACGAATGTCTAAGAAGGTAGGTTTGATATTGCTAGTAGATTTTTCCATATTACTTATCTACAGTTTTCGGTGATCTTCT
>JAEQML010067838.1:0-18744 GCA_016904865.1 Pissodes strobi | reverse complement strand
TAGCAAAAATGCAATTATCCTTACTAATTGTCTTTAGCTAATTTAGTGTTCGCACTAAGAAGATTTTCCAAAATTGGACAGCAACCGGATTTTGATTAAAAATAGTTTGTATATCTATATAATATAAATTTGCCTATCTAAAATTGAAACGATTTTAACCTACATTTTGTACTCTCTTATTAAAGGGAAGTACAAGCTACGTTTAAATATGTTATAGCAATATTTTGTATGTATATGTATATCAACATTCAAAATGTACATAAGAGATACTTGTATAGCTAATATAGAACGTGATCTTTTTCGTAATAAGTTTTAAGAATAAAATCTCTCAAATGAAACAACAGCTTTTTACAAAGGAGGGTTATTCTATATAGTGCTTCTTCTATGGAACAACGTGTCCTGCCAGCAGGTACTCTTTTTGCGGTTCTTGGGACTGTTATATGCCATCTTGACCAAATGGTGAAACATGTTTTTTATCATCCACTTTCTGAATTTAAAGGTGATATATTTTTGTATCTTGATGATTTAAACCCGATTTTCAAAAAATTCCATTAGCATCTTATTAGTTATTTGGAATTTATAACAGAAAGATCTATATACAATAAGACTTTAAACCGATGAGCAAGATGACACAGAACAATCCTTATAAAAAAATAAATTTTTCTCCCGACTTATATCCGTAATTGACAAAATACACGCTATGGAAAAGATAATTAAAGGTGTTTGTGCATATCGTATTGAGCACCAACGAATCCATTTATTTCCTTTACATATTTACACTCCTTGTGAAGAATAGCTCAAATATGTTTAGAGCTCAGAAATACCTAAAAAATATAAATTTAGTAATAAATATCCTGTCAAATTATATTTATATTGAATATTGAAACACGTCCACTAATATTTTTATCAATACATTTTTGAACATAATTCATGGCTAAATAGTAGAGTTTGATAACTTATATACCGCAAATAGTTTATAAGCATATATTATTCACAAAAAATCATTTCTCAAGATTCTAATTTTTGAGCACTTCGTCGCAAAAATTCAATGGGTGTTCAAATGCTGGAAGGGTTTCTATTATTATGTAGGTTCACAGCTAAAAAAAACTGAGAAATTATCAGCAGCAAGGTATGTCAAAGCAAAAGCAAAAATTAAAATCATTCTCAGCTTCACTCATTCCATCTTCAAAAATTCTCGCTGCGGCTCCAGAAAGTTTAGCTAGGTGTGTCATCAAAGTCAATATTACTGGCTTTACTACTGATGCTTTAGTTGATACGGGAAGTTCAGAAACTTATATTTCTAAAAGCTTCTGATCACCTGTGTTTCCAAGTACTGAATACATATCCATGGCCTTTACAGCCTTCTTCTTCTTCTTCTTCTTCTTCTTCTTCTTCTTCTTCTTCTTCTAGCCGTTTTCTATCCTTTGGATATAGACCTCTCTCATATTGTTCCAGTTTTCCCCGTTCTGTGCCACTTGGTACTAGTTAAGTCCGGATGTTCTTTTGATGGCATCATACCATCTTTGTTGTGGTCTGCCGGTGCTTCTTTTCTCCCCCTAAGGTTTCCATCTTGTCGTTTTTCCGCTCCAATTGGTTATATTTCGGGCAAAATGTCCGGCCCAGTTCCATTTAAGACTACCTATTCGCCTCGCTATATCTTCAACCTTGGTTCTATTTCGTATCCACGCATTGGTTTTATGATCTTTAAGCGTCTTCCGTTCTATTGATCTTTGGTGTACCTTTAATTTATTTAGGATTTTCTTTGTTAGAACCCATGTTTCACATCCGTAGGTTGTTACTGGGAGAATGCATTCCATATAAACCTTGGTTTTTAGTTTGAGGGGTAGGTTGGAGTTGAAGACGTGTCGCATCTTCCCGTAGGCCGCCCATCCTAGATGTAATCTATGGTTAATTTCAAGTTCTTGATTAGTTTTTCCCAATGATATTTCTTGACCTAGGTAGACGTAAGAGTTCACTTTCTCTACTTGTTGTCCTAGCACATTTATACTCTCTATGTTTGTCCGTTGGTTTGTCACGAATTTGGTTTTAGAAATGTTCATTTCTAGGCCTACTTTTCTTGCTTCTTGTTGTAGTTCTATAATTCTTCACTGTTTGGGGCAAATACTGAGTTTTTCTCCCGATATATTAATTCCTTTGTCTTCCCAGTGTAGACTTTTGAAAACATCCTCTAGCACCAGTGTAAACAATTTGGGTGACACAATGTCTCCTTGTCTAATGCCTCTTTTAATCAGGATTTCGTCAGTGTCTTCATGTAGCCTTACTTTAATTTTTGAGCGGTCATTTAGTGTCTGTATAATGTTAATATATCGTTGGTCCTTTCTTGCATTTTTCATTGACCTGATAATTGCCCAAAATTCAACTGTGTCAAAGGCCTTTCTAAAGTCTATGAAGGCGACCCGTATTGGGATTTGCTTTTTCATTCAATATCCTTACGGTGTGAAGATGTTCTATTGTACTCATGTCTTTTCTGAAGCCCGCCTGCTCATAGGGTCTCATAAATAACTTGTAGATCTGTGAGAGCAGGCTGATTGGTCTATAGTTTTCTAAGTTGCTTGGATCACCTTTCTTATATATCAGTATGACTATCGCGGTGTTCCAATCCTGTGGTATTTTTCCCTCGATTAGGCATGTATTAAATAGTGATTTAAGCTCCCTTACCAGTAGGCTTCCACCTTCCTTCAACATTTCCGGTATGATGTTATCGTCACCTGCTGTCTTTCCGTTTTTTAATTGGTTTAGAGCTTTCTGAATTTCTTCTTCTTCAATCTCTGGTAGATCCTCGGAGCCAACATTACATATCCTGTTTTTCTGGTCATTGTTTGCTCTTCTGGCATCCTCAATGTCTACTTTGGACTCGTACAAACCTGTGTAGAACACCTCTGTTACCTGTCCGTCTCTCAGCTCGATCATTTCTTTTTTATGTGCGTTTTCTTTTTTAAAGATGTTCAATCCTCTGTTTTGCTGTATCAACTCTTCTATTCGATTCTCTCGATGCTTTCCTATGTCCTGCTTGGCCATTTTCCTTCTTGTTTTGTTTAGTTCGGCATACTGCCTTACAATCTTCTATATCAGGAATACTGCCTTACAATCTCCTATATCAGGCCACTGTTTCGTTGATTTGGAACTAAACCATCATAAATATGCAAATCTTCAACTGACAGTTCATTTAGACTTATATGCCGATGCTATAATAGGGCATGATATATTCAGACAACATTCCAATCTAAAAGTACACTTCGCAGGCCCAAAACAACCTTTAATAATTGATTTACCTTCCGTTTGTTGTTCAACCACCGACTTTATTTTCAAATTTGTCAGCAGACTGCAGGCCAATTGCTACCAAATCTCGAAGATTCGCACACGAAGATGCAAAATTTATTTTAAGTGACATTAAAACCGTTCTCTTGAATGGAATTATAGAAGAAAGTAAGTCTCCATGGCGTGCACAAGTTTTGATAACGAAAAATGAAAACCATAAGAAGATGTTGTTGGTCGACTACTCACAAACTATCAACAAATTCACGTATTTAGATGCGTATCCTCTTACAAATATTGAAGATATAGACCGTGTGGTGGCTAAATTCGAGATTTTTAGTATCATAGCTCTTTAAAATGCATACCAGCAATGAAGTTGAAAAACTTTACACAGCTTTTGAAGCCGATGGTAAATTGTACCAGTTTGAAGGAATACCTTTTGGCGTGACTAATGGGGTCGCTTATTTTCAAAGTGTGATTGATCATATCATAAAAATCTGAGGGTCTGCCTATTTGGATGACATAACCGTTTGTAGGCAGAATCAACATGAAGACGACAAAAATCTTCAAACTTTCTTATCCATAACATAGTAGAGAAATATAATCTTACTATTAACAAAAGGAAGAGCTCGTATACTGTGAAATCCATTAAGCTTGAAGACAAAATATTAAAACCAGACCCTGACAGACTTGAACCTTTGTTAAAACTTCCACTTCCTACTGACACATCCTCATTAAGAAGAGCGGTTGTATGTTTGCTATATATATTATATATTACAGGGTTTAAGTTACATTAGTAAACTTAATTATACAGACTAGTGCTGCCTCCCTGTAGCCCGTCTCCCTACCTCTCTGTCAAGGACGTCATTCTCATCTAAGTTGTGCGATGCCATAGTTGTACCATTCCACGATCTTCTTGGTCTTTCCTTCTGATTACTGCCTGGTGGTACCCACTGAAACAGCTTTTTTGGCCATCGATCATCCTGCATTCGCATCAGATGTCAAACCACTTAAGGCTCCTTTTCTCGATACGGGCAAGTACCGTTTCCTCTGCGTCCATAATACGCCTAACATCTTCATTAGTTCTATGTACTAGCCTAGATATCCCAGCACTTCTTCGCAAGTAATCCATTTCGACTGCATTAACCCTTCTCTTCATATCACAATGCATGACCTACAGTTCTGAACCATAGAGAAGCAGTGACTCAATGAGAGTTCTACCCAGGCGTTTTTTTGTCTTCTTCGAAAGATACACAGACCATTCAAGCATCCAACAACCCTTTTGCCACTCTGAATTCTGCTTCTAATCTCGTCAGATCCCAAGCCATTTCTCGCAATCACCGCTCCCAAGTATTTAAATGTATTTACTTGATTTATCTGGATGCCATCGGTGATCAAAACTTCAAAGTTAGCATCCGTGTTTACTGTTAAGTACTCGGTTTTTAAGACTCACTTGTAGCCCCCAATTCGAGTATTCATATTCATACGGCCTTCTTAGCATGAATTCAAGGTCATATGCGTCTGGTGCTATAATAACCTGGTCATCCGCGAAACTCAGCGTGAACAGATAATCGTCACTGACAGGCAAGCCCATACCATGGCAGCGTCTTTTCCAATTTCTGCGAGCTAGCTCGATATATGCATTGAACAGAAATGGGGACAGACTGCATGCTTATCTGAGTCCCTTAGAGGGCTTAATATAGTCCGATAGCCTATTGCCAAATTTTAAATATGACTCGTTATCCTTATAAAGCATTCTAATGGTCTTAATAATGCCTTTGTTAGCGCCCAGCGTATTCAAGGCTTCCCACAGGCGACATCTGGGGACTGAATCGTAAGCCTTCTCCAAATCTATGAATGCCAAATGCAGCTCCTGGTCAACTGCAACCTTTTTCTTCATTACCTGCTATAGAACAATCTGTGCAGGGTCGTTCCGGTACGAAGCCGCTTTGATCCTCACCGATAGCATGACCCATATCCACCCTGAGCCTTGCCTGTGGCATCTTTGAGAACAGCCTACACATACAGTCATTAATACTCAATTCCCTGTAGCAGCTAGGGTCGTTTTTATTACCTTTCTTGAAAAGTGACGAGGTCTTCCATTCATGTGGGATGTAGTTCTTTTGATAGCAATGGTTTATTAGGTCCGTGATGCGGCGATTAAGTTTTGGACCCCCATATTTTAACAACTCTGCCGGAATGTTTCCAGGTCCAGGTGACCTTCCATTTTTCATCCTTTGAAAGCTTTCTACTACCTCTCTGACATTAAATGACACATACTCATACTCGGCTTCACTCGCATCTTGATTATTTATAAATGGTTCTCTCTGCTCCGTAAGTAGGTTGAGGTAATGTTGTCTCCACTTTTCCATGGGTACGTTTTGAGGCACTCTATCTACTTGATTTGTTTTCATTCGCTTTATTACTTTCCAGACTTCTGCGCTTTGTGCTCCCCTTACCAAAGCCTCAACCTCAGTACATCTCCTTTCCCACGACTTCGTTTTTTCTCCTTTTATTAAATATCTTACATGACGATTTTTGTTTTTATAATCAGTCCAACTGTTGTCCGACCTGTCAGCTAGCCATTTCTGATAGCTTTTCTTTTTATCACTTATGGCAGTTTTAACTTCATCCGTTAACTATAACGGTGCTATAGGTTCCTTGTTTACGGTTTTCTTCTTCCCCTAATGCTTCCAGAGCCGCCCTTCTCACTACGTTCTTGATATCGCTGTACTCCTGTTCAATGTCATCTGTTGGGGTCAATATTTTCAAGGCGTACTCAAGTCTACGTTTATTACTTTCCTGCTGGAGAAGATACAGTTTATAGCGTTTTCTTTCTTCCAAAGTGGTCGTGGTTCCAGCTTCAGCCTCCCACTGTGTGCGTTGTTCTTGGTTGAAGGGTATAACTATTTTGGCTATAACCAACCGATGCGATGGTCTGAACCACAATTGGCGCCTCTCTTCACTCTACAATCGTTTACTTTGATAGCAGAGACCTGTCTTGTAATAATGTAATCTATAATTGACTTTTGTTGCATTGATGGTCTTGCCTTTGTATATAGGTGAATGTCTTTATGAAAGAAGAAGCCGTTGAGTATTTGCAAGTTTTTTAATTCACACACCTCAATAAGCCTCTCTCCCGAATCATTGCAAAACATCTCCCCATGTCTCCCCACTATTTTGCTATTTTGTTGGGATCCTACCCTTGCATTCAGATCTCCAGCGATAATCAGTTCTTGGTTGGGTTTTAATTGAGCTAGGTTGTTCGATAATGCTGCATAGAAGGCTTCTTTTGTAGCAATGGCTGAATCATCCGTAGGAGCATATAGTCCAACCACTACTATTTCGATTCTGAATACATTTATAGTGACTGTCATTATTCTATCTACTATAGGGTTATAATTTATGACGTTATTCCGCCATTGTGACCCAACCAATACTGATATTCCAGCTTGCGCTCTATGTGGTTTGTCCACTCCTGAACAAAAATGAAGATACTGGACTAGCATTTCGCTTCCTCTACCCTTCCTTTTCGTTTTAGTAAGTACCGTTATGTCTACTTTTTGTAGAGATAGTTCGTGAGTGACTTCTGAGGTTTTGTTAGTTAGGCTGTTAATATTCCATGTTCCCAAAATCATTGTCCTTTTACTAGCCAAGCGTCGTCTTAGAAGGTGTGTTCCGAGGCTTGACTACGGTTCTTTGAGCAATTTGAAATTTTTGCAAGTAACAGGCTGCTTTGCTCATTATTCAAAATTGATCCCTTCTTTTTCTGAAAAAATTCACCGACTCGTTTCCTGTAAAATATTCCCTTTGCCCGAACCCATAATTGAAGACTTCGAGAGACTTAAAAGTGATATTGCCAGATCTGCTGTTACGTCCATTGAAGATAGTATTCCATTTGTCGTCGAAACTGATGCATCTGACCATTCTATTGCTGCTATTTTAACCTGTAGCGTTTTTCTCCAGAACATTAAGTCAAAGTGAAAGAGGCCATTCATCCGTCGAAAAAGAAGCGTATGCTATAGTCGAATGCCTCAAAAAGTGGCGGCATTTTTTAATTGGACGTCATTTTCAACTTATCACTGACCAAAAATCTGTTTCGTTTATGTTTAATGCAAGGTTTAGCAGCAAAATCAAAAATGAAAAGATTCTTAGATGGCGCTTGGAGCTTTCTTGTTATAGCTACGATATAACATATCGCCCTGGCAGTTACAACACTGTTGCTGACACTCTTTCACGAGTTTGTGGAGCCAGCAGAGAGAAAACACTGTACGATTTACATCAAGGATTATGCCATCCTGGGGTCACGAGAATGATACATTGGATCCGATCTAAAAATATGGCCTTTTCAGTAGAAGATGTGAGGTTAATGACTGCCTCTTGCCCAATCTGTGCTGAAGTCAAGCCAGAGTTTGTTAAACATAATGGAACTCTTATAAAAGCAACTTCTCCTTTTGAAAATATAAGTCTAGATTTTAAAGGCCCACTTCCCTCTTCGACACGAAACAGATATATTTTAACTATCATTGACGAATTTTCTCGTTTTCCTTTTGCCTATCCTTGCCCCGATATGTCGGAAAATACAGTAATACTGTGCTTAAGTAATTTGTTTTCTATATTTGGGATGCCCAAATATGTTCATTCTGATCAAGGATAATCATTTATGCCCTATGAATTAAAATCATTTTTATACTCTAGAGGGATAGCCTCCAGTACATCTACACCGTATAATCCTTAAGGAAATGGGCAAACTGAACGATTTAATGGTATAATTTGGCAAACTATTTCTCTTGCTTTAAAATAGAGAGATCTAAAAATACAACAATGGGAAAAAGTCCAATAAGTCGCTCTTCATTCAATCCGTTCTCTATTGTGCACCGCTACTAATTCTGCTCCTCATGAATGCATGTTTCTTCATACAAGAAAATCCATAAATGGGACAGCTATTCCATCTTGGCTTACAACTATGGGAAACAAGATCTTCATGAAAAATGTTGTTCGGAATTCCAAGTACGACCCTCTCGGTGAAGTAGTAGACTTGGTAGAGGCAAACCCCGAGTATGCCTTGGTTCGACAGTCAGATGGTCGAGAAGTAACCGTTTCCTTAAAGCACTTAGCTCCCCGTGGAGATAAAGCTCTATTTGAAATTCGATCTGGAGAAACCCTAGTATCTAAAGCCTCAGACATCTCCGAGCTTCCATTATTTGAACATGCGGACCCTACTCCACTACTTCAGTTACATTCGGATGAAGAACCGTCAAACTCCGAACTTTCATGCGACCCCAAAGTACTTATTTATTCTGTAGTCAATAATGATCAAGAGAGTCCGTATCCAAAGGTTAAAGAACAAAAGGCAGATAAAAAAAATCCTAGCAGATTTAGAAGACCCCCTAGGTACCTAGAAGATTACGTTCAAAAATGAAGCTGGTGAGAATATAATAGATTCGAAATCCCCTGTATATTTATTTTACCTTATATTGTGCTACCTTGTTTCGTATTTTAACATAGTCAATGTCATCTATTATATGTCAACTTTTGTATGTGTATTTCTTGCTAATTAAAGATTTATATCAAAAGGTCTATAAGTTACTACACTGCCTAGGCTTAAAAGCGGCAGAAAATGTCTTTCAGGCACAATTTGAAACATTTTCTTCGTCCAGATTTAATTACAGTAGCCAGGATTTGTCTGTACCGTTAAGTTTATTTGAGAAATTAAGGTTGAATATTTGTTTTCCTTTACAGTTACGGCAATATCCTGTAAATGGAGTAAATGCGCAAAATATAATTTGGCTGATTCTATTCATAAGCTAAAGTAATTTTGAACTGAGAATTCTCACCTAAACATATTTGAGCCAGTCTGTAATGTTTCGAGGGGACTAAGAGTCGAAAGTATTACTTTAGGTATTAAACACTATAATGATATGTATGAGCGAAGATTTATTAGTAGAATATATATGCTACTTAGGACGTCTGTTTAACACAATAAAATACATAAAAATTTTCATGGAATTGGCGAAGCCTATGACTAAATAATTATTATTCCATATTATTTTTTTAAAGAAATCCATTAAATGTCCTAAGCTACTAAAGTTACACATGCTATAAATTTGCGATTCTTCTAATGACCTAATACTTAAGGATTATGTTATTTCTAGCAATAATATCTCACAGAATATAATCATCTGGCAAATTGTTCCTGAAGGGAACAGCAGCCAATAATCGATTCAAGGCAAGACACAGAATATAATCATGGCCATGGCATATGAGACACGTAGTTTATTTTTTCTTTTAATATTTTTACAATTGCGTTATTTTAACTTTAAACTGGAATTTCGTAGCTATTTCATGCAGCTTGCTCTGATCGTCTTGATTTCTGATAGATTTTTAAGTAGGTATATTTCGCACAATACAGGCTAGTTTTTATTTAATATATAAAGGGAAAAAGGATATAAACCTTTTCGCTTGTACTGGCTTTAAATATTCATTGTTTGATGTCTTAGCTACCTTTATTGAAACAGGACTCATGTAAAAATGCATCATGTCAATTTTTTAAGGCTTATTCAATTTATAGAGCTTGTCAAAATAGTACTGTATAGAATTGGATTAGTTGAAATAACGCAAACACATGAGTGCTAGGCAATGCATTCCTAGACATAAAGGCACCTGGGCGAAAGACAGTTTTGCGATACAGTGCGAGCACGAATTAGCACATGGCTAAATCCCGCAAAGTTAGGCTCAATAAATATAATGAATATTTAGTAGCAAATTACGATAAAATTTATTTACTTTTTTTTGCTTTCACCGTTTTAGAAAATAAATTTTAAGAATGCAGCAATTTTTTTATTTTATGGTACCCATAATAATACCAAATGCATGGTAAAGCGAATTATTTTGGGGAAAAACCGTTTTTCGTTAACATATTCCTAGCATAAAGTGGATGGTTTTGAAAATTTTGACGGGGATCGATTAAATTTTATTTGAAAATATGAAAAATATTGCGGCAGATTGAAAATAATATGAATGAATTATATGTCCAAAATCAAAATTGTTAACTGATTAGAGAAACATAGGAATGTAGGCTTTCACGGCCGGAGTTATAAATACAAGTGTTTTCCGGGCTGTTAGGCCGTGGTCTAATGGAAATTCTTCCAGAGCTTTCGGCTGCAAATGGCTATCGTGAGCAGGATATCCGACGCGCTATGCGACCGAAGAGAAGAAAACAAGAAAATGACGGAGAAGGAAACACACCACCTAAAGGCTTCGCTGTTCTCCCATATATAAGAGGAACGACAGACCGCATCGGCAGAATATTAGCAGGAAAAAACATAAGACCGATCTTCAAGCCCACCAAGAAGATTCAGGAACTTTTGCGCTCAGCAAAGGATGCCAGAGACCCACTGACTTCGGCCGGTGTCTATAGAATTCCCTGTTCTTGCGGCATGGTCTATATTGGAACAACAAAGCGAAGCGTTAACACACGCCTATCAGAGCATAAAAGATCTTGTCGTCTGGGAGAAACGGAAAAATCAGCCGTGGCCGAACACACTCTTTCGCAAGATAACCACAGGATTCTGTTCGAAAAAACAGAAGTCTTGTCAAGGGCCACACACTATCATGCCAGACTAAACCGGGAAGCCATAGAAATTCATAAGCATAAAAACAACTTTAATAAGAAGGAAGAAGGGTTACAAGTTCGAAAAATATGGCACTCCGTACTAGACAACACACAACATCATCATCATCACAACATTTATTTCAAAAAATTTACATTGTTTGTGGCCTGTATGCAAATATAAATCGCGCTTTATGCGGTTAGCGCCGCCTTTCACGCTTACACAAACGTGATTTGTAGGGGCTCGTTCACCACTCGCGCCTAGTGCTACTCGCCTATCTACACTTACATACTATGTGCCGCCCAAAATTGCTGCAGTACGCTTCTATGGGATACCTTCCCTTCAAGCCTGATATCCGTGCTCGTTACCAAAGGTTACAGTTCAGAATGCTTATTTTTAAGGACTAGTTAAGTTCAGGCAAGGAATAGAGGAAAACACAATCGAAAAAACCTCTTTCACGTTTCTTTGGCTTTACATGTTGGGGGCAAGTTATGCCCTATTGTGAGGGTCATGTAGTTGGGGGTTGCAATAGGCATCGCCCATTCAATCAAAGACAGGGATTGAGCGAGTTTCGCCAGAATCACTTTCCAGCGGAACTGCGAGGCAGCTGGTCCGTGTGTCAGTGGCTTGTCATGTCTTTTGTATAGGTGTCATTTCGTCTCCCCGCAGTATTGCATACCCGTACTTATGCTAATACAGCAAGTATGGGTGTGTATTCGTCCTATGTACCCGTACTTTTGGGAAATTACGACCTCTTACTTGGTTTAGCTATGGTTTTACGTTCCCATACTTTATGTTGTGCGGGAAGTGCGGGGACGTATTTAGTCGTTATATGAATCAGTGGTCTTACTCGGGCGGTCTTGGGTCCTGGTAATACAAAGATGTTAATCTGTGTATGGGCCCATGTTTTGGTTTCCTCTGTGGGTCATAACGCTCCATTGCTATGTCGGCTGTCAATGTCGAGCCGCGTATACCAGAATCGTAGAACCTGCAGGACATTTTGTCTATGTATTCTTCGACAGTGTCAAGATTTGCCCATGAGTGCAGGTCCACGATTCTAGTATAACGGCTGGCAGAGAAAGCCGCTCTCAAGTAGCGATTTTGCATAATTTGCAATGCCTTTTTATGCGTGTTCGCCACAGAGCTCCACACAGGGGCCCCATACAGTAGCGTTGGCCTAATAATGGCTCTGTATATATGGACTTTATTACCAGGACTCAAAAACGATCTCGGTCTGATCAGCATATTTAAACTTTTATGCGCTATTGCATTTTTTCTGCGTATGTCCGTTATTTGTCCAGTGAAGTTTAGTCGCTTGTCTAGTATTATACCGAGGTATTTGACTTTGTCTTTCACGTTAACGTTAGTACCGTGTATTGTAAGTGGCGTGATGTCAATGTTTGTTCTCTTTTTGGTTAGTATCGTTAGTTCTGTCTTAGGGACGTTTAAGTTGATTTTCCACCTCTCATAATATGGGAGGAGGATGTCTAGGTGGTCTAGTAGTTTAAGTTTAGCCGCCTGCGCGATGCGGGATTGCGAATACACTGCCGTGTCGTCTGCATAGAGCATTAGGGAGGTGTTTTGACAGGAGGGGATGTCTGCTATATAATAATTAAATAGCTGGGGGGACAAGACAGTGCCCTGCGGGACGCCGGCTTTTAGCGGTCTCACAGACGAACTTGCCCTGTTTATGCGTACCGAGAGGGTGCGTCCGGCAAGATATGACTGGGTCAGCGCTGCCAGATGCAGTGGAAAACCAAGTTCCACATGCATCTTGAACAGTAAGCCGTCATGCCACACCCTATCAAACGCCCTCTCAATGTCCAGGAGAAGCAGTGCAGTGCTTTGGCCTCGGATAAAGCCCTGCACGGTATCGTATGCAATTTTCGCCGCAGACATGAGCGTGCTATGTCCGGCTCTAAAGCCGAACTGCTCATTGGGCAGTACACCGAGTCCCTCGGCTGCACTACTTATTCTGGACAGGAGCAGCTTCTCCGCCACCTTTGCCATGGTGGGGAGCAGGGAAATCGGTCTGTAAGAGCCGGTTAGCCTTGGATCTTTGCCTGGCTTGTGGATCATTATGATCTCGGCATGTTTCCAAGAGGATGGGAAATGCTGTAGGCGAATAATGGCGTTTACAATGTGCATGAAATGTATCAAGGATTTGTTCGGAAGATTCCGAAGTACCAGGTATGGCAAGGTATCGTTACCAGGGGCTTTATTTATCGGTAAATGTTTAAGAATGGTTCTGATTTCCCCCGGGGTGACGAGCAACTTTGCCATCACCGCCGGTGGAATCGGATATTTACGCGCTTTAATTTGGGATGCAATGTTGGTAATATGTGCATGTTCGGGGGTTGAGTCAGGCGTCTCTCCGTGGAGCTCTTCCAAGAAGTCAGCGAAGGCCTCTGCTTTGCCTTGGTCGCTTATGACATCTGTATCATTATTCCGAATAGCCGGAATGGCTGCAGAGGGTCCTCTGACCTTCCTGGCCAAGCTCCACAGGGAGCCGTCTTGCACATTCAGGGAATTTACGTATTGCATCCACTTGTCAGTTCTATATTCGCTAATTTGAATTTTAATACTATTAGTAAGTTCATTAACGCGTACCTGGTCGATTCTGGAGTGATACCTATGCCATCTACGCCTTATGGCGTTTCGTTCCCTGATTTGGGTGAGGATATTTTCCGGGAGGGAGTCTGTCGGGCGCTCTTTCCTGACAGAATGAGCTAGTGTATCTCGGATACGCTGGATGTTTATGGTAAATGACTGGACTTGGGCCTCTAGTTCCTGGACGCTATCTATTTGCTCTGGGATCGTCGTTGCTTCGTTAAGCCTTCGTCTGAACTCCCCCCAATCGAGATTCCTGTATGAGGTTTTCATCTCACAGGTCTGTGGCCGCCTTGGCTCAAGGCTAATCACGATCGGGAGGTGATCAGAATTCAGCTCATTCAGCGCCTTTAACGGCGGGACGTCGGCGATTCCCTTTGTAATAGCAACGTCCAGGTAGGAGGGGGTAGTGGCCTGAGCAGGGTAGAAGGTTGGAATTTCGGAGCGGTGAAACAGGAGATCTGGGTTATTTTCAATTGGTACATCATTCGGCCCCTGGCGTTTGTTGATCCGGCGCCCCACACTACGTGCCTAGCGTTCAGATCACCAATCAACAGGGACCTCTTGTTGTCCGGAAAGAAAGCCAAGAAATCATCTCGGGTAAAAGGAACGTGCGGAGGGACGTAGGCTCCCGCGATACGTAGACCATTCTCGGTCTCGATACAAACGTATTCTGCTGCCGAGCGAATGTTTCGGACCCTTTTAAAGGGGACCGACCTACTCACTAGACAAGCCACGCCTCCTCCGCGCTGATTGGGCCTATCAGATCTCTCAATCTGATAACCCCGAATCTTCAAAACCATCCACGGGTCTATGCGGGTTTCCAATAAAAAAATAACCGAGAAAGGATTATCATGCACAAATTGTTTAAACTCGCCCAATTTGTGTCTGATTGAATTGCAATTCCAACTACATACTTGGAACATAAAAGAAACATTCTATATATTGTATTTTCCAATTTCCTCGGTGAAAAATCGCACCGTTGCCTGTACTATTGCGATTTTGTCGCCGTTGCAAGATTTTATCATGGATAAAAATTCGTCGAGAGCAAAGAACAGTTCGCTTATATTAACAAGCGAATTAATTTCATTTATTGTATTTGATAGTTTATGAAAATCTGAGTTGAAATTAGTATGATCGTTTATATTTGCATTAAAATTAGCATTTCGGTTTATGTTTATTTGCGGGTTTGCAGCAATATTGGTTGCACTTACATTTTTAGTATTATTCCGCGTTTGGGGTGGTTGTCTTCGTCCTAGCGCGTCCGGGAATTGTTCTTCGTATGTTTGTCTTGCAGGCCTCTCTTCTTCGCGTGCTTGATGTTGGCTCTTGCTTGAGCCCTGGCCTCTTCGCTGGCCAGCACGTTCATTGTTTTGGGTGTTTTGCCATGCCGGTTTAGATGGGGGTGGCGCAGGAATATATGTCTGTTTTTGCTTAGGAGGCGCCAACAGATTGATCTTGTATATATATACAGGACACTCGGTGCTTATCGAGCGGTGCCCTCCCCCACAATTAGCACATTTCGTTTCGTTAGAAGCACACGTAATGATTTCGTGCGGCCCTGCACATTTGGAGCACCTAATATTCCTGCGGCAGTATGTAGCAGCGTGTCCCAACCCTTGACAGCGCTTACACTGCATGATCGGCTTTTCAGAAAGCCGATTTTCCCAGGAGACTCTCACATCTAATATTATGCGGCATTCTTGATTGAGCCACTTTAATGTGTATCCCGTGTCAAGCACTACGAGGTAAAGTGGCACTCTCGTACGTTTCATGAGGTAGATAGTTTTGGCATTGATATTGTACAGGTCGGTTAGTTCTTGCTTTATGTCTGCGATTGGGATATCCCCATCTAACCCTCGCAGCACGAAAGCCTTCGTTTTTTGGGCTGATTCGGCGTAACTGTGGTATTGGACATTGTCACTATCAAGGCTTCGTTTTAGAAATGCCCAATCCTTTTCCTGTTCGCAGTACACGATTACTGTATTTTTGGTATATTTAAGCGTGTACTTCGTGATTTGGTGCTTTTTTAAGTCGTCTTGGAGGGCCTTGTGGTTATTAAATTTGCCCTGTATAACTATAGGCGGTGGAGGCTTAGTCTTTGTCTGCTTCAGGGGTGGCGATTTGTCAAGGACATGAGCCTTCCGCTTTGCTGTCCTTTTCACGGTAGTGTTTCGGGGCAAATTTGCATTTGCGGGTATGTACGACGAAGTTTCGCTTGCTGCGTCGTCCTCCATGTCCGATAGGGGCTCAAAACGATTTTTTGTCGGGACGGCTGCTTGCCCTCCGACGTCTAATTGCACCATTTTAACATGGCTTTTAAAGGGGAGCGTTTTTAAAGGCACTTTGAATGGGGTGGTATCTGTGTTGGGTACCAGGAGCACAGAAGTATTAGGTTGTTCCTTATTATCTTTCGGCTGAATTTGGGTAATTTCAGTCGAAATTTGCGTGTTTGCGGGCGCTTCTTGTTCCATGGCCTGCGTAGAGGTCATTGCCTGGGCGTTCAAGGTCATGATCTGTTGGCAAGTGAGCTTTTTTGCCTTTTTTCTGCCGGTGTCGATTTTCGACTTTACAGGTTCTTTTTTGCGGGAAGTTGCAAGACCGTGCTCTGCTTTAAGGTGATCTATGGCCTTATTGAGGTCAGATACCATATTTTTAGGATCTTTGTTCGACGTCGAACGAAGAGGTTCAATGAGAAAACTACATGATTTGCATTTCTCGAGATAATTTTGCATGCGGCGGTATATTTTTCTTGTTTTCTCAAAGATTGCCTCATCCGTGGTTGCCTGAGAGGAGCTTGAGGCGATAGAGGTATTCCCATCGTCTGAATCGACCATTTTTTAGGCAAAAAGTCGGGGTTCCGTCCCCGAAAACTGAAAAAAGTAATATAAATCCGCTAGTTTTTACTAAACTGTTATTATCCAGTGAAGCAAACTATATGTAATCTATAGAGAATTACCCGGTAAAGCGAAATAAAGGCGCGATATGGATTGCTTTCTGGGATCCACGAAAAACCAGTCCGATTCTTGGCCCGCAAGAGATCGAAGTCCACAACACACAACAAAAACCGTTCGCTACCACAAACAGGGAGACCGTTCAGTCCTCCGTCCGTCCGTCGTCTATGAGTACGGCGCGATTCCAGTCGGACACATCAGTACCTCAACGGACGCAGACGAGAACACTTCGCCCAAGACGCCACTGAGGATGGCTGCCGCAGTTGCAGCCGAAAGCTCTGGAAGAATTTCCATTAGACCACGGCCTAACAGCCCGGAAAACACTTGTATTTATTGATTAGAGAAAACTATAAAAAAAGTTTCCAAAGATGAAGAAGAAATAGAAAAAAGATATAGAAATAGAAATATAGTAGAAAAACCCTTCCTTCCTTAAAAAAAAATGAGAACCCTCGTTTATCTGTCATCGACATTATTAGTTCAATAAAGGCGTCGTAAAATTGAGGTCGACCTCGAAGCAAATCAGGTAGAACATTTTATTTTGTTATCTTGTTTATATTGTCGAAAGTATGCAGAAACCAAGTTTTCGACCTCCTACACCCTTGGCGCAACTTACTGTAACCATAAAACCACAACATTTTCGGCACTTTTCCGGATTTTCAGCTATAACTCCTTTTCTATGCGTCCTAAAAGAACAAACAACTTTCATATGAAATTTTTTTTTCTAAATTGAAAACTAAGCGAGCTACAGTTCGTCAAAAATCTGAAAAATTTCTCATTTTTACTTTAAGTTGGATTTAAACCAAGTTAGTGAAGTAAATGACGATGTAGCTCCTGAATATATGAATATATTAAGTCTAGTGGATATTTAATTGATATGTATAAATGTTTGTCCTTAGATACGTATATAAGTAATATAATATAATAATACTAGGGATAATTAGTAGGTACACTGCTTTTAGATGTTTCAAAATAATTTAATTAGATATTTTTCTCTATATATGTTTCGGCTTGATGAGGCCTTTATCACGAGTAGTTGTATACTCATGATAAAGGCCTCATGACGCCGAAACATATGTAGAGAAAAATATCTCATTAAATTATTTTGAAACATCTAAAAGCAGTGTACTAATTCCTAGTATTATTGATATTGATACATTGCCAAGATGATCTGTTCCCCTGCCTGATGTATGTTTTCTTGTGACGTTAGGGCTTGAGAGAATTTGGTTGCATGGTTTGTCAGACATGGTTGGTTTTGAATGAGATGGCAAAATTTGGTTTTTCCATGGCCGAAAAATGCGGAGGTTATGTCACACCCTATAAATGCATGGATGAAGAGAACATGTGTCGTATCAAATTTGAAAGAATCTGTTGAGTACCATAAACCTCCTTTTTCCCCTTTCCCTGGTTTATGGAAGTACAAGTTCTCGTAGGTATGTGCTATGCCCGTTAACAGAACGAGAACATCAATATCCTCACTTACTATTGCAACATTTTCAGATTTTGCTGCCTGGGAAATAGCTGCTTCAATCTATCTGCATCTTCTGGTGCCTGTTGAACTTGAATGCCCCCTTTTTGCAATGTTTGCAACAGCATCAAAATTATTCGGTATTTGTTCCTCTCGTTTTCCTGCGTCACTGCAGCGTTTGTTTCTTCATTGAAAACTATATCAGCTCAAGCACCTGATATCTTCAAACGACGAAACCTCTCGGACGCTTTTGTTCCTCTCCGTTCAGCATCACTTGGGTAGCCATCAAATATAATCATGCTGTTTTTTCCATAGTGCTTCTTTAAGTAGGCTTTGTATTTTTGACATATGGTACTAAATTTTTCATTACGATTTCACATAACCTTATGCAGGAGCAAAGCTTTTTATATTAGGAGTTACGTCTTGAAGAGGTGTGAATGCTTGGTACAAAGACGATTTCGTTCCTTTGCGGAGACCTTCTTCTGTAAACAATGATGTACGGTACAGAGCTAGTTCGAATGAGAAACAGTGTTTCAAGTCTTCTTCAGACTGCTTCACCACACACATTCTATGAAACAGTGTTAATGGGTCGATAAAAGTTATCTTCTTGTTTCCTATCTTCAGAGCAGTACAGGACGCAAGTGAAATAACCTTATCTTTGCGTTTGAACGATACATTCTCAAAGTCCTGTCCATTAATTCTGGAACTTCCAACTTCTAATCATAAATGACAATTCACCTCTTCGTTCCCAATTAATCGACTGCTGATTGACATAATAACATCAGATTGTGGAAAGGGATGTTGCGACAGCCACTCCATCAGTTTG
>JAEQML010067837.1:0-18746 GCA_016904865.1 Pissodes strobi | reverse complement strand
CGAGTGCAATAATTCTGTTTCGGTATTGTGGATAAAACTCCGTTTTAGTGCATGTTGCCGAAGGTTCCAAACCCCAACATAATTATACCGAATATTTCCCTCATGTATAAAAAAATCCCATTAGAGGAGTGCAATTATCGGAAAATTACAGCGATAATTGCACTGCAGAAACCGAAAGAGCACGACGGCGACGATAATTGCATCGTACGTATCTATGGTAATTCCATTGTAAACTTCCGATGACAGCGACAATTTATAAATAACGTCAAAGTAAAGTCAAAATATATTATTAAAAATGTCTCGTTGCGGATTAAAAAAAAATCGTATTTTTGCGTTTCTTTATTTTATTTACAGTTACATTTACGTTTTTGTATTAAAAAAATAAAAACGTGTTTTTTAAAACCATGTCCTTATTCGGGATATGTTCCCCCGAATTACACTCGTGCATCAAAATAACCAGATAATTATGCATTCGAGCATGTTGTCTTAGAAAAACTGCATTCGGTCATTTTCATATTTTGGAAAAAGAGCTCTCAACCTTCGGTGTCGGATTCTTTCTCCAATATATGAAAATGAACTCATGCCATGCAGATTTTAGACAACACGCTGTCATGCAAAATTATCGGTAATTTTGATGCACTTGTGCAATTACTTCCGATAGTACTAATCTTATTCTTCATACAAGGAGTTTGCCAGAGCTATTCGATATATCAAGTGATGTTGTTTAGCATATACCTAAACACATGGTTCACTGAGAACGGACTTGTTTTAAATAAAGCAAATTCTTGTATCTACGTGTTTGATTGTAACGTGAATCAGCGAGTTACAGCTAACTTATCGGTAAAGGCTTTGATATTGGGGTGGAGGAGCCCACAAAATTCTGGGACATATTCATGGACTATTTTGAAATACATTACTTGCTTTTTATAATTAATTTGACTGTTTTGAAATACATCTGATGCATTTTAATCTCCAATTGATGATTTTGAAATACATTTGTTGCATCTTATAATTAACTTGTCTATTTTGAAATGCACTGCTGCATTTTAATATTCAATAGAGTGCCTTGAAATCTATTTGATTCTTTTTTAAATACAATTCATACTTTTTCAAAACAACTTGACTTTTTGTGAAACACTGTTGACAATAAGGCAGAATTCACATGTCTCACACTCAAGCAATAGAGCGTGTTAGTAGTCTTTACGGGGATTTTCACCTGCCATTTTGTTTTTTACTTTTGAAATTAAAATAATGAATTTTGTAATTCAAATAATATATTTTGAATACATGACTATTTTAGAATACAACCTGTTACGGTTTGAAAATACTCCATTGAATAAAATAAAATCAGGATAAATCTTACTTACCAGAGCTTAGTTCTTAAAATTTAGATTGAATAAAAATATTAAACTGGTTAGTCCAAATGCATTTATTTTCTAGTGATAATTTACATCAAATCACCTTCACTATTTTAACTAATGGTTGATCACTTTTGCCAACTGAGTTTTTCCATTCGACCTTCTGTATTCATAGATCAGCCAAAACTCTGGAAAAGCAAATAAAACAATAATTAGATCACAGAATGTTCTTCTAAATGAATTTCATAGCCTATTCACATATATTGCCAAGCCGTGCATATGTTTACTCGCCACTTCCTTAATTTTGCTTTGTAAATTAATGTATTGATTATTAATGTATTGAATGCTTAAGTTTCTTGTATTCTTTTTAGTAGGTAGGTAATCGTTATGTTACCCAAAGATCGGAAGTTTACAAATTTAAGTACTAAATTTCTCTTATACAAACTGTAGACTGGTTAATTTCAAATCAAATTTAACTTTTAGACACCATTTTCTTTACAAGTAACTTAATAATACCTTTCTCTATTGCAACTACAATTAAATTTATTAAAATTAATGTGCAGGTCAGTTATCAAGACAATAATAAAGATCTAAATTGTTGCAAATATGAGTGGTAAGGAGTAAAATTGTTGCTACCTGGGAGGTTTGTTGTAAGGTCTTTAGGTTTTTAACAGATACTTTTCACAAATCCTTCTGAAATATCATAGAAAATTGGAAAAAGTAGTAAAATATTCTGATTTAATCTCAAAAATGTATAACAGTCAAACAGATATGTCATGTGTCTGTCAAAATTTATTTTCATCAAAGGTATCCCTGGATTTGTTACCAAGAGTTTCGGGACCTTGTTTAAAAAAAAAAAGAGAACAGAGAATTTTGTATAATTTCGTCGAAAGAAAGCTACTACAGAGCTGTTTTGTGGTTTTCTGGGCATTTCCTGCCGATTTTACTCTAAGGAGTTAATCTTAACTTTCATAACTGGTGGCAAGAAGTGAATGTGTCTTGCACCGTTGTAGCATTGTGCTAATTTTAATATAGTTGATTAAACATCTAAAAACTCCTGATTTTGTCTGTGAGAGGCCACTGATAACTCATTGGTAAGTGTTCTTTTTAACTATTCTTACATCTTTTGGAATGTTTTATATCTATGGCTCTTCTTAAGTATATAATGAAATATTACTTTTTGTACGCCCATGCTATTTCGGATTGTTTACCGGGCTTGGTTTTAGAACGGTAGGTTAAGTTTACTGGTTACTAAGCAAAAACGCGACGGTAAGTAATTTACTTACCGTTCAGCTGAACGGTAAGTAAAATGTATATAATTTGTCGAAAAAATGCATCATCTTTATATGATCCTTTCTTGAAACATCAGTATTTTGTAAAAACTAGACTATTTTTAAAAAATGTTTCGTATTTTTCTAAATATGCTCTAAAAAAATACCTAAAATTGAACAAAGTATGCCAACAGGAGTTTTTCGTTTAAGCTCTTTCCATGATTGTCTTCAAACCACTTTTGAAAACTTTATACGTCTTTTCATAACGATTTTTTTATTTCTCCGGAATTATTGAAGAGCACCCTATTTCCCATGCCTCTTCAATATCAGAATTATCGTTCTCAGACTCACTCATACTTCTAAAACACTACTGATATAATAATAGTCAAGCGTTTGTCAAATATCGTGACATTAAGAAGTAAAATTACAAACGTATCCATAGTAACAACAGAACCCACTTAAGGTTTAGTGGATCTACAGGGCAGAAATAATTATCCAAAACACAATTGTTACCATTTTCAAGATATTTGCTTAGTCAATGTCTTTGTGTTCATAATGGGCGTACAAAAAATAGTATAAGCATCTCGAACAGTAAGGTGTTTACCGATCTCCTCCAATATTGGCGACTTCGCTTCGCTCAGTCGCCAAACATTGTCGTCGATCGGTAAACTGTCCTTACTGTTCTTGATACTTAATATACTATTATTTACCTACCTGAAGTGTTGTCGGAGAACAGCTTTCTTAGTCTCGGTTCTTTTGTAGGCCTCTTTTTGTATTGGTTACATTCGAAAATTCAAGTAGCTGCCACCTGGATTGTTGCTGCGAGTACCACCTGTACCTGTGACGCCGAGCAACACCGACACCAGCTTCCAGTATCTCAGGTTTGTCTGTGTAGTGTGTTACCTCAGGAATACACCCGTTTAAAGCAGTTCGTAAAAACTATCTTTTTAATGTCGTTCCTCTATGCGGTCTATTTTTAAGCGAGCCCCGTATAAAGTTGATTTCTTGTGACATTCTTGCTAATTGCTGAATAGGTAATTAAATACTCCTGAAAGTTTGAC
The DNA here is from genome assembly GCA_016904865.1 of Pissodes strobi. Classification (NCBI taxonomy): domain Eukaryota; kingdom Metazoa; phylum Arthropoda; class Insecta; order Coleoptera; family Curculionidae; genus Pissodes; species Pissodes strobi. The sequence goes on along the minus strand of JAEQML010067837.1, from coordinate 15,056 downwards.
CGAATCACTTCACAGGATTTAACTTAACTATAACATTTCCATTTTTAATTCCTTGCACCTAACCTAACCAACTAAACTTATTAATTTTCGATACTGAATATTACAAATTATAATATCACCAACTCTCGATCTGGGTAACGTAATTTAACAATTTAATTTAACTCGTAATTTAACAGTTTAACTATTGTTCTAGCGAATTTATAATCATCACTTGTGTTCTTAAAAAGGGAAAAACGCATCATGATTTTATAAATTATATGATTATAATGGTTTGTTTACAATGTTTACGTTTTTCCAATAATAAGCCGACGTAAAGAAAAGAAACTTCTTTTCTTTTCTTGTTTGTTTTATGGCACTGCTGCAAGGCAATTTGCCAGCACGATTAGGGGGTGACCTCGACGTTGACTGGCTCTAAACCATATCATGGCCACCAATCATATTGCATTATACTCTTGCGTAACGCTAAAACTTGTCAACATTTGGTTATTATTATTGCATTTAAGCTGACTAAATTGTAACGATGAGGGGGCTATATTAGTCTGGACAACACAACATAGGAGATTGGACACATATATAAACAGTACACATTGAGAATCTGGAAGCAAAAAAAGGATTACAAGTTGAGCATTATAATTTAATTTTATTATAATTCAAGAACTGAATGATTAAACTGGTTGCTTGTAAGCATGGTTTAGATATAATCCCATATATAGAAATTGGTGTAGGAAAGTGCATATTGATGAATTCATTATACAAGTTTAAGTTTGCGATGCTCCTAATAGGACACTCAAAAAATATATGATTAAGATCATCGATTCTACCGCATTCGCAATAAGGACTCTCTTTGAGTTTCAACTTATGCAGAAATTCTCCAGTCAAACAATGCCCTGTTCGCATTCTAATAACGGTTGTTATATGTCTTCTATCTACATAAGGCAATCATGAAAACCATTTTTTGCATGGAAATTCCGATTGAACCTTTAAGTATCTATAATTTTTATTAAGCACCATTGCAGACCAATGTTCTGAAAATTTTTCTTTTAAGTTTGCTTTAATGACGTTAGTAATTTCATTGGGATCTAAATCCATCGCTTTAGGTACGTTCAAGATTCTACCAACATTGGCTAAAGTGTCCGCCTCCATATTTCCCGGAATACCTGCATGCCCTGGGATCCAGGCCAGCCTGATATCATACCCATTCTTATTCGCCTCCAGAATTAATCTTTTGGTTCTCAATGTCCAGAAATCGGCTTTAGCACTGAATAGGTTATTATTAATTTTTTGAATGGCACTTTTCGAGTCGCTGAATACAATAACTTTATTTATTCTTTTATTAATGATGGTTTTTAAAGCTTCATGAATAGCAATTGTTTCCGCCTTGCAAATACACAAATTATCATTAAGCCTGGATGAAAATTTGAATTTCAATTCTGGAATGGATATTCCAAAACCCACTTTCTTATCTCTTTTCGAAGCGTCTGTATAGACAAAAGTATATACCCCTCGATACTTATCCATCTCCAAATTAAACCCTTGTTTTATCATTAATTCACCCTTTCTTAGATTTGTCGCTAAAAGTTTGACTGGTACTATCAAATTTTGAAAATCAATTTCAAAACAAGGAAAATTCGGAGTTTTGTGTAGTATGTTACCGAAAGGTAGAAACCATTTAACCATCTCAATTAAATAGGTCGCTTTTGATAACTCTAAAACGCCTTTCTTATGTAATATATATCTGCGACTATTTAAAATAATATTCAGAGTGGGATGGTTTTGAATACTTATAATTTTAGATAAAAATTGTACAGTTAACATTCTCCTTCTCTGTTCCAAATCAAGCATAGAGGCTTCCGCAATCAACGCCAACCTTGGAGTAGATCTCATAAAACCGAGACAGATACGCAGCCCTTCATAAAATATCATGTTTAATTTGTTTAGACTCCTATGACTAACTGGCTTCATAAAAATCGATCCAAAATCCAAATGAGACACTACCATAGCCTGAAATACTACCAGTAAAGTTGTAGGGTCAGCGCCCCACCAAACCCTAGAAATTGCCCTTAAAATGTTAAGAGCTTTCTTTGCTTTATTTGTAACATATTCTATATGTACATCCCATTTCAGATGTTTGTGTAGATATATGCCTAAATATCTTACTGAAGATTTAAAATTTATATATTGTTTATTAATTTTAATTGCCGGTGGCATTATCTTTCTAGGCCCTTTGGTAAACCACATTGCCTCACATTTATCTAACGCTAACGCCAAATCAATTTCTTTGAGGTATACATCAATTTTTCCGAGCGCTTCCGCCATTTTGGAAGACATGTTTTCTATATTTGCGCCTTTTAAAAACATCACTAAATCGTCAGCATAGCCCATTACAACTACATTACCCAAATTGAGTTTAAAAATGTCTGCAATATAGATATTAAACAGAATTGTGCTTAAAGGCGAGCCTTGAGGAATTCCCTTTGTAACCAACACTGGACCAAGAAAGGCACCATCGTCTCCTCTCGTGTAGACCAGTCTATTACGTAAAATTTTATGTATCAGGTTGTTTGTTTCTACCGGAATTTTTAACGCTTTCATTTTATTATATAGTTTATAGATATTAACATTATTAAAAGCACCTTCAATGTCTAGAAATATGGCTAAAACTGAATCCGATGTAAGAAACGCATTGTGAATATAGGATGAAAGGTAAGCAACATTATCACAAATTCCTCTGCCCTTACGAAAGCCGAATTGTAAATTACTGAAATAATTTTTATGCTCTAATGACCATTCCAACCTATTTTTCAACATTATTTCCAAAATTTTACAGCCGCATGACGACAACACTATAGGCCTGTAACTCTTTGTTTGTTTTGGGTCCTTGTTTGGTTTGAGAAATGCTATTACATTGAATTTTCTCCAAGCGTCAGGAATGTTATCTCCCAATAGAAAACGATTATAACAATTGATTAATTCCTGCTTTGCTCTAAAAGGTAAATTTTTAAACATAATATAGGCAATATCATCCATACCAGGGGCCGACAGCTTTTTATTTTGCAAGGCGCTATTTAGTTCATGAATGTTAAAAGGTAGAAAGTCATTGTCCAAATTAGGGTGTTCCATCTGGAATTCCGGATCAATATTGAACGACGCCATCCTATCCAGTATAGCGATTTTCAAGCTATCATTAATTATGTGGTCTTTAGAAGTATTTTTCGCGACATTAGAAAACTTTTTAATTTTATCCCAAACATATGAAATATCAGAATCTCTATTTAAGGACTGACAAAAATCAATGAATTTGATCCTCTTTTTTGACTTTAATTTCTTTTTTGTGATTGCTATTATCTTTTTTGCTATAATGAAGTTGTCAGACGTTGGAAAATTATTAAAGTTTGCAATAGCCTCTTTCCTTTCTCCGACCCATGCGTTACACTCTTCGTCCCACCATGGGTTACCAGTCCTGCCAGGTATGCCGCAGCATTTATTAGGAATAGACTCAACTGCCGCTGAGTTAAGAATCTCTATAAGTTCATTATAGTTGAACGTACCATCCTTTAATACAATATCAGTGAGCACTTTATCATGAAAAAGAGTCCAATTAGCTTTCTTATAATTTTTTAACAGGTAAGTACCTATACGAGAACCCTTTAAATGGCTAATATTATTAGATTGTATAAAAAGAGAAGTAGGAAAATGATCACTGTTCCCATTATCGTATATGACTTTCCAGGTGGAACATATTGCTAACTGACCACTGGTAATTGTTAAATCTACTGCACTCTTTTTAGCATTGGAGTTTTGAAATAGGGTATTAGAACCATCATTCATTATAACGAGATCCTTATTAAGGATGAACTCCTCGATATTTTTCCCGCCCTTGTTGGCAGGTGCTTTATCCCATAAAGGATGATGTGAATTTAAATCCCCCATAATAATTATTTTTTGATCTGCCGTATTAGGAAGAAGAGAATATAAAAAAGCCAAATCGAATGTTGTATCAGAGCTACTATAAATGTTAATTATAAAAAACTCCCCTATTTTAATAGATATATATTGTATTGTGTCGGACAAAAATTTATTAACCACCGTGTAAATAACATTACTTTTAATGCAGGTTGCTACTCCCCCGTATCCATCTGGCCTATCCTGACGAATAATGTTATTTTAAATGACAATTTTGATCTGGTTTTAACCATGTTTCGTTAAGCAATAGAATATCAGGATTTTCTTCCGATAACAATTTACATAAATTATCTCTATTTGAGTGAACACTGCGAATATTCCATTGAATAATCTTTAAGTTAGCTTTTTTTGCCATGAATTAATGTATAGAGTGGAGAGTGAAGCAAGCAAAGAGAAGAGAAAAATTCTTATATAGTTCACTAACATTGCTAATCGGATTCCGAACCACGATCCAAGTCCATATAGAACCCAGGTCGTAGCTCGGTCCGCAGCAGTTCTCTGCAGATCTGTTTGTTAGTTTCAGATGTGTTTCTAAGAAAATTCACAATATGCGTCAAATTAATAATGTTATGTTGTGTACTGTCATATAAACTTGTAGATGCACTATCTGTAGGCTTGTTTAAATTTGCATTTTTATGGTATAGTTGAGAAGATTGAATTGGTGATGTAGTCTTTTCCGTTCTAGAATTCGGGAAGAATAGATTTTCCTCATGAGCTTTACGGTCATATCCTTTTTGTATGACTCTTTTCTTGTTAGAATCTGAGGACACCACTTGTTGGAAAGATCTTTTCGTAGGACTATTTCTGAAGGAATGTCCACGCCTATCTACTGGATCTATAATTGAATCTGAAGTTCTTTGAGAAAAAGATAAATTGTTGCCCTTTTTTAAATTGGGAAAATTATCAGGATTATATATAAAATCCCCTTTAGGAATATAAGACTTCCTGCAAAGATTGCTTGCTTCGAAAAACGTAATATTCTCAAAAGCCATAAGCTCTTTAATATTTTTTTGCCTAAGATATTCTGGGCATTTCTTAAATGTTGTTTTGTGGCTATCTTTACAATAAAAGCAAAAAGGGTCACACAGTAAATCTTCCCCCTCTTGCGCATGAATTTCCCCTGCACAATTAAAACACTTCTCCTTCCCTTTACAATTCTTACGCGTATGACCATACCGAAGACAGCGAAAACATTGCGTGACTGGCGAAATGTATACAGAAATTGGAAACTCAAGATAAAAAAAATTTACTGCCTTGGGTAGTCTTACCCCTTTAAAAGTAAACAACACGGTTCCCGTAGGCTCGTACGTGGTTGTATTATTGTTAACTACCTTTCTGTTCAGTCTTTTCACATTTAAGATTTGAATGTCGTCATTAGTTCTACATGAATTTAACAATTCTTCCTCGGATAAATCAACATCCACTTTCCTCGCTATACCCTTTGAGGTAACAAAATTGAATGGAATAAAGATTGAATAACCCTTCTCTAACAGAGATTTATTATTAACAAATGCATTAGCTGCCTTATAAGATAAGAATGTAATTGCAATTCTATTTAACCCTTTGTTATATATTTTGCAAACATCGGTCAGATTTAAATTAAAAATGTCTCTTGCAATCTTAATATTATTAGATTTACCTATGTTAAATCCTACTTTATCAGTTGTTTCCAGGTATACAAAAAATGGACCCTTATCTGTAGGCGAGTAAAGAATGTTGTTAACTTTATCAGATTTTTTTTCTATCTCTAACTGTTTATTAGTCGGAAAAGTGTTCATATGATTTACCGAATTTTCAGTAACTAATAAATTGGGAATATTGGGATTGTGGCCTGCAGGCCTTACTGAAAGAACTAGGGGGGGCTCCACCCCCCCTGTGTCACTCATTTTATAAAACTAGCTGTTAAAACCCTCTATTAAACAAACTAGCCTAAAAGCAACCGAAAAAGGGCAAAATTAAACTATTAAGAAGCAAATCAAACACAAAAAAGCGAACCCAAATGCTCAACTTACCGAAAACCTCACGACACAACACAATATTAGGGGGATTGTGAACGCGCCCTTTAACTTTTTCGCTAAACTCGAGAAACGATGCTGTCCGTACAAGAGTATGAACAGGAATGAAAGAAAAGAAACTGGTTGCCAACTGTCAGTTGTCGCTGGTGAGTGCGTTCGGTAATTGAACCGGAGAGCTTAGGCGTTCTTTTGGGAACACGATATTATTATTATTATCTTTCAAATATTCGAGCTACTTTGTTGGTAATTTTGGTTCTTTCTTTGTTTCTATTAATTAAAGCCGTTAACCAGAACTACTGCTTCAATTGGTGTTTTATTTATTTCTGACCATTTACTTTTCCTGTTTTTTTTTGTTCATTTCATCGTATCCAGGATTTTGCTTTGAGGCCAAAAACAGGTGGCGCTTAGTTTTTGTTTTATTCTTAGTTTACCCACACCACTCTACCACATCTGGTACTGCTAGTCGGAGAGCCAAATAAAATCCTGGATTGTTGGAATAGAGAACACTAGTTGTAGCCACTCTTAGTAATTAGTAATTTTATAAAACTTACTTCATTGACTGAAGCGTCGTCATCTTATGATTCATGTCACGGTATTTGTGATTTCTCTCCATTTATCTCAATCTGGAATGTATCTCATGTTTTCTTGTAGCGAATTTCCCGTGAAGTGCTTCATTTGACCCATCTACCGCTTCGGAGATGGTCCCCTAGGTATCGTACCTTCGTATCACTAGTTTTTCGTCCAAAAAACTTGAGAATTCGCTGTCTTACTATGGTTGCCAGTCTTACATTAATTTTTAGTTCTTCTAGTATTTACACATTGGTTCTATGAGCAGTCCAAGGAATTCTCAAAAGCCTTCTCCAAACCCACATTTCAAAGCTATCCAGTTTAGCAATGTCTGTAGCTTTCAAGGTCAACGCTTCTGCCCCATATAATGCAATCAGAAAGACAAGGGTTTCGGTAAGTTGTTATTTGTTTATCCTTCCAAATTTTATTTAATTTTGTCATGGCAGCTTTGGTCGAAGCTATTCCCCTTTTAATTTCGGTAGATGAATTTCCTCCCTATTTATGTGAGTTTCCAGATAAATTATTTCTTCCGCTATCTCCACATCGCTTATGGCAGGCGCTCTGTCTATTCTGTTGGTGCGGTCTATTACCATTAGTTTTGTTTCAGACTTTCTCTTTCCACTCTTTCAATAAGTTCCGACATTTCTTGTTCATCCTTTGTTATAAGTGTGGTGTCATCAGCGTAGCGAAGGTTATTTATTTTTTTGCCGCCTATACTTATGCCTCCCTCCCAACCGTCCAAGGCATATCTAATGATGCATTCCCCATAAAGGTTAACTAGCAAGGGTGATAAAATACAGCCTTGTCTTACACCTCGTTGTATGTTGAAGGTTTGGGAGGTTCTGCCCTCTAGTCTGACCACTGCAGTGCTATTTTCATATATTTGTTTTTTTTTATGGCAGTGGCACACACACTAAAGGGAGATCCTATGGCGCTCGACGAGCGGTGTGTGTGCGAAGATGTTGATTGACACGGTTCTTGAATATTTGTAGGTTGTAATTAATGGGAAACAGATGTCCTGAAAGTGAGTTCCACAGTGATGCAGTGCGCCAGACAAAGGAGTTCTGATGAAGCGATGTTCTAGGTGTTTCTAGTTGTACGACGAACTGGTGCGCTCCTGCGGTCTGTCGGGACTGTCTGACAGGAGTTGCCAGGGACGGGATGATGCGGGCCAAATCCTGGGAACATCTGCCGTGAAAGTATCTGTAGAACAGAGACATATCGGCCACATGTCTGCGATGTTCCAGACTGTCCAGATTCCGGGTCAACTCCGGATCCCCGACGAGACGCACAGCCCTCTTCTGAATGGAATCCAGCAGCTTTAGAGTATGCTTTGGTGCGGCACCCTAGATATGTGAGCAATATTCTGAGCACGGTCTTATTTGCGCTTTGTACAGAGCAACTGCTGCGGTGTATAGAGTTTTTTGTTGCGAAATAGCGCACCAAGCTTCTGGGAGGCTGATTTTGCGATGCTAGCAACACGGTCATGCCATGACATATTGCTGTTGAGCGAGACACCCAGCAGCCCGATTGACGAGTATGAAGGAATGGTCGATCCTGCCATAATGATGTCAGGGCCCGCTGTATTGACCCTCATAGTAAACGTTGCTGCTAGGGTCTTAGCTGCATTGAACTGGACCAAATTTCGGTCGCCCCAAGTTTGAACTTTCTCCAGGTCTTGATTAATTGCTATAATCTGCTCCTGTCTGCGGTGATGAGTCTCAGTCGCTGGTAAAGGTTTTTCTGATCTAAAGTGGGAGACAAGGGTACTGTCATCTGCAAAACTGTAAACAGGATTATTCGTTTCGATCAGCAGGTCATTAATATAGATGAGGAACAGAGTTGGTGAAAGTATTGCGCCCTGAGGCACGCCCGCGTTGATGGTGAATGTGTCCGAGATGTGTCCATCGACTGCAACGTGTAGGGATCGGTTCTTAAGGAAACTGGCCAGCCAGCTGCAGAGGGAGGCGGGCAGTCCCAAGGACGGCAGTTTGTTGAGCAGTCCGTCATGCCAAACTCTGTCGAAAGCCTTTGAAATATCCAACGCAATCGCTCGAGACTCTCCGTAGTTTTCAATTGCCCTACTCCATATATGAGTGACATAGGCCAAAGTATCTCCTGTCGATCTCTCTTTGCGAAAGCCGTATTGATTATCGCTGATTATTCTGTTGTTCTCGAGGTATTTGAGTAGTTGCTGGTTGACTACACGTTCCATGACTGGAGATTATTGAAAGCAAGGCAATCGGGCGATAGTTTGAGGGCGTGGTTTTCTTGCCTTTTTTTGGAACAGGTTGCACTCGAGCGACTTTCCAAGAGGATGGGTAAATCCCTTTTCTGTAAGAAAGAGAAAAAAGCCTGGAAAAAACGGATGTTAGTTCGTTGGCGCAGTTCTTTGGCACGATGGCAGGTATTCCGTCCGGTCCTGATACCTTTTGCGTATCTAGTTCTTCAAGGATTTTGCGAATATCACGGTGAGAAAACTTGACTTCTGCCATGGTAGTGTTGATGTTCGATATGGTGGGGAGAATCTTGCCTTGGGGCACGTCTAAGGTAGAGTGCGATGAAAACATTTTGGCGAGCATGTTTGCTTTTTCCTTGGCTGTAGTCGCCGTGATGCCACGTTCGTCCGTCAAAGGCGGGAGAGACGTTTTTGTAAAGTTGTTACTTACTGCCCTTGCTACCGACCAGAAATTCCTGGAACCACTGGGGCATTGCACAAGTTTATTTCTGATCCTTTGATTGTGTTTGTCCTTAGTTTCTTCGATCACACGCTTGCACTCGTTTCTCGCTTCGATAAAATAATTGCGATTTTCAGCGGTCTGATTTTGCTGCCAGTACTTATAGGCTTGCTGTTTCCTACCTACAACTCTTTCGCATCTTTTGTCGAACCAGGGCTTTCCTTTTGATGGTAACTTGATGCAATTTGGGATGTATGCTTCCATTCCTGAGGAGATTACTTGCATGATCTCTTCGCAGCAGTCTGACGGGTCGTCAGCGGCAAAGCAGACGTCGAGCCAAGGAAAATCTAGGTAGAACTGTCTTAGATCGTCCCAGTTTGCAGAATTGTAATGCCAGATTGTGCGAGGCAATGGTGGATCCTTCTCTGTTGAGGTGTACCCATATCTAAGAGAGCTTTCCAAAGCCTATACCAGTTGACACAGTCTAATGCTTTGCTGTAGTCTAAGAAACATAGATATGTTGGTTTCACAAATTCTCTTGCCTTTTCGATGATTTGTCTAACCTTTGAGATTTGTTCTCTTGTGCCTTTGCGACTGACGAATCTAGCCTGCTCCTGTGGGATCTGCCAATCCAAAAAGCATCTGAGACGTTGAAGGAGAATTCTGAACATGACCTTGCTTGGGTGTGAGATAAGTGCAATGGTTCTGTAGTCGTTACATTTTTGACTGGATCCTTTTTTGTGCAATGGGTTGAATGTCGATGTGCTCCAATCGTTTGGCTATTGTCCTGTTTTCCATATGTTGTTACATATCCTCCACAGGATTTTGATGCCGACTTCATCGAGGTGTTTTGGCATTTCTACGCTTATGGTATCACCGCCTGTGCTCTTCTGGTTTTTCAAATAGCGAATAGCTTCCTCTATTTCATCCCTCAAAATGTCAGGTTCTTGTTCCACCTCGTTAATGGAAGGTAGTTCTTTTTGTTCTCGTTCAAGGTCTTCATTCTCGTAAAACTTTTTGCAATGTAGCCGCCATATACTTCCAGAACTCCATCTATTTCAATAAACATTTTGACATTTTGATCTTCTATTTTCCATGTTTTTGGCTTGTGTTTCATTGGTGTTGTGCAATCTTTCAGATTGTTTGCAAGTGTTGGATTTGAACTGACGCATTTTACTATTCAATTGATGATTTTGCTATACATTTCTTGCTTTTTATAACTATTTTGAAATACAACTGATGTATTTTAATATTTTGAATATTTTGAAATATATTTGATACTTTTCAGAATAAAAGTAATAATTTTAAAATAAAATTCATGATTTTTGTAAGCAACTTGGGTTTTGTTTTTAAATACTGTGGAATGAGGTAAATAGAATTCATATATCTCACACAAGTAATAAAGTGTATTCATTGTTTATAAAAAAAATATGTATGATATCGTTAAAGACATAATTCATAAAGTTGAAAATTCATTATATTTTGTGAATGTCACAAATTCACCTACCATTTTGCAGCTTTTATTTATGACAGAAATCAGAAACATTCCCCGATATGTATATTGGTTATCTATCTATCAGTAATGTAATACATTAAATGTTACTAACAATCGAAATATATATTAAGAATGAATAATATATTCTTAAAAATAAGTTTTATTTAGTATTTAAATTGACTGAGTAAATTAAGCATAATAATAACATGTTTTAAGAATAAAAATTATGTCTTAAATTTGGATCCTCATATTTCTTTTCGTAGCCGATCTTAGAATCAAGCAATGATTTTATATTTTACCATGAGACAACGTTTTCCCCTGTACACATTTGATGTGGTCATAAAATTATTTTACATATAATATGAATTAATTAAAAAGCGTTGCACTTGGAATTGTAAGCAGCAGCTATTAATTGTATTTTTAACGTCTTCTTGGTTACAGTGTGTTAAATTGCGAATATAGTTAAAAAACACATCGGTATTGTGCAATGAATGCGAAAAACTCTATTAAGGAATACTATAGAGGTAATTTTTAGTTATCTTAAATAAAATTAATTTTCTTTCTAGGAGTCTACGTGCCTTTAAACGGTCTCGTATGCTTATAATGACGATATTTTTTTAGCAAAATATCTTAATCGAGTGTTTTATATTATTAGAACTCACCCTCATGAAATTCAATTTTTTTATATCTAAAATAAACTTTTTGTACGGCTTTGAATAATTTATTCTTGGATATTGACTAATGTTAATAAATTTAACCATCATCTGTTACACACAGAAAAATGCATTAATATCTCACAAGGCATAAGGTAAGGTTTCTTAACGATCTTCCGTATTTAGAGATTTCATGGTTCATGAAGAGCATTCACATAGGAATATGTGGCTTTATGGCAAATAACATTTAATTAAATTTATTTCTTATGATTGCTGCATTTTCACGTATTCTAACTTTGCTGTAACTTTTTGCACCCAAATTATTTTCTTTCATATCCATTTTTTGATTTGTGTGTTAGTCCATTAATGTTTTATGTAAATATAGGATACCTACTTATATGCCAGTTTTCTTCTTTCTTTTTCGCCCGGCTGAACTTCTCATAAAACGTTTGTAGATTTAACATAAGATAATTTTACCCAACTCTACTCAATTATCCCCTGTTCAAAAGTGTTTGTTTGTTGCAACTTCTGAAATGGAATCCTGATGTTTCATGACAGCTTCTTAGGAGGGTTTACTTTATTGCTTGTCATTTGCTTTAGCTGATTTCTACTTTTTGGCACCATTTAATGGGCCAGGTGAGACACATTTACATTCACATTATATTCCAGTTTGTTTTGAAATTGCCTTGCTTCTCAAAGGGTGGTACAGCACTTTTAAATTTGAAATAAATCAAAGGGCAATTATTCGAAGTACGAAGGCGATCAAAATTCAAATATGCAGATTAAGGAACTTAATTTGGTACTCGTATTTGGGAGATCTTCTTAGAAATTGCTATTTATTAAAAATGGGTTATATCAACTGAAAACAGGAAAATATTTGAGTAAATGAAAACTTTCTTACATTCATAAAGGCATAATGATTTTTTTCAAATCTATAGCATATCGTCATTTGCCAAGAAAGTGGGATATTTCGATTAATAACTGAATAATGTTTTCTGTATACTTAACATAAATTTATTTTAATGTAAATAGAAATTTTCAAACAATAATTTTCACTTGAACTTTAGAGCAAACATAACTTTATAAATTCAGTTTTTCTAAAAAATGTTTGAATTATTTAAGGGAAGAATGTCTTTTTAACTGGAGGAAGTGGATTTATAGGAAAGGCCTTAATAGAAAAATTGTTACGCTCATGCACCAACGTAGGTCTTATTTATGTCCTTTTGCGACCACGGAGAGGAAAAACTCTCCTTGACAGAGTGGAGCAAATTATATCTTCCCCAGTAAGTATATAGTAGTCACTCTTTCAATGAAAATGACTTAATATTTCAAATATGTTAATTGCTCAAACTAACTAATTCACAACTTTGGAAAAAATATTTATGAACAACTTCAAAAAAATAGAAAAAATTATGTGCCTCACCTTTATGAGCACACAACAGAAGTGAAACTTCTGAAAGATATTAGGAATTGAGTTTTAATTTTTTTAAAGCTTTTATTTTTCAACTCGTCACTTTTACTTTTTTTCGCCGAAAACCGCGTTTTTAACTTTTTTTTTCTCTATTTCGTTTGATTATACTTTTATTAACTTTCCAAACAATTTTTTCTTTTTTTTTATATATTTTTTTCTTTTTTGGTTTTGTAATTATACTTTCCGAACAATATTTTGTGTTCGTTTTGGTCCAGGATCCTTATTTTGCCCGGCTACATGTTTTGAAAATTTCAACCCTCTAGCAATACTGGAACATGCTTAATTAAAGGGTCGTTTCACTTTGATAAGCGTTTAATTTTTTCTGACTACCCTCCCTAAAGAAGTTTCACTTCAAAAATATTTTTTTTTGTGAAGTTGCAGCAAAGGTGTAATAAGTTATTTTATTTTGCATTAAGTTGTACATTTTTTACACTTTTGGTTATCAAATCAAATCTCTTCTGTGGGAACACTAACAAGGAGGAACTGATAGCTCAAAGTTAAAAAATTGCAAATTATTCAGGCTAGTCAAAAATATATTTATAGGAGATCTAGGAACTCTGTTAAAATATTTCCTATAACTTATTAGTTGAAAAAAATAGGCTTTTCTTCAATTCTAAACTAAGCATCATTAATCGTTCTCAAGAAGTTCCAACAAAACTGTATCAAGAAGCATAAATGGGAGTTTCTTCTTCAGCGGTTCTTCTGCCAGTCCAACCGAACTCATGTTTGTTGAGCCCACAATGCTCCAGTGGCGGCTCGTGACAATAAGAACTGGTGAATCAAATTTAATTACCTCCTCCTCCCCACTTCAGCGAAAGTACCTAGTACCAAATTTTACTTTACATAATTTTACCTACAGAACAGAAAGAAGACGAGTCAAAACTGCAAATGCAGATTTTTTACTATTATTTTCTTTGGAGGTTATTAACATAGCTTAATATAATAAGTGTCTATTTGTCTGTTTTGTTATTATTAATGAATAAAAATTATTTGTATTTTAGATCTTTGAGCAACTGCGAGAAAATAACCCAGAGAATATAAAAAAAATTATCCCTATTAATGGAGATGTGGCTAAGCCAGGACTAGGTAATTTGTTGTAAACAAACATTTAAGTTATTTTAACAAAACGTTTGATCACAATCTTGCAGAGATCGCATGAATCAAAAAAAAAATTGTTTTTTAATATTTAGTTTGCGTTTGAAACTGGCTTTCAGTCTAATTAACCAGCTCGTCGGTCTTTCATATTTCATTTTCCATATAGTACCTGATGGCTGATCGTATAGTTCATTTATTTAATGAGCATTGAGAATAGTCCAAATTTCTTACAGGCTTATGTCATAGTCGAAATTATAATTAGGTACTAGACAAACCAGCAGCGGTTTTTGGCTATTAACCCTACTGATTAACCCGTCCGAAATTCGACTAATCCATTTAAACATTCTGCCTCATTCAGTCAGTTCTTCATTTCTACGATGTTGTCATATTAAGTTTGATTTTGTCCTCGTTGACTTTCAAGGCCGACATCAATATGAAATATTCATCCTCGACACTAACCCACTAGGTTTCCAACTAGATCATCTGAAAAACTAATTATAAGGTGAGGCTATTGGTCTATTAATATTAGAATCTCTCTACACCGATCGAACGATTTCGGCAAGAGCTATATAGAATAAGAGGAAGAAGAATAATAGGAAGAAAATTGAAAATGTTCTTGATATTTAAGAAAAGTCAAACTTTTAACTCGATGCTTATTGTACTTGTAAATCCTGATACACAAGGGTATCAATGTTGGCCATTTCACTCCATAGCTCTTATAATGCAAATCATGTACCTACTTGCTCAAAATTCATGAAAAGTTGATATAGCGTTTTATTGTATTTTCAACATTTTCCTACACTGTTAACAAGGAAATCAGAAAGGCCAAAAGGAACAACTTTAGTTGGGGACGAACTATGATATGATGATATTGCCATCACAGCAAAAGGAAAGTTTGAGGGTACACCACGATACATGTGTATCGTGAGGTACACTATGTGAACTCATTCAAGCTGGATTCAAAGCAACGGTAGAATTCTGCTAAACAGTGATGCTGGAAATAAACTCATCGAAAACGAGCATAGTACCCTTCTCTAGGAAGAGAGAACTGCCTAGAATGAAAGTTATCCGAATCTTTGTTTATATAGGAAATAGTTATTCAACCTCGAACTGAAAAAA
>JAEQML010067836.1:0-18747 GCA_016904865.1 Pissodes strobi | reverse complement strand
TGAATCATTGACATTGAAACACCTATTACAGCATCCAGGTAATGTTTCCTTTAGTTTGTATTTATCAATGACTAAGTTACAAAACAGTTTTGCAGCCAGAACATAAAAAAATATTAAGTAACAGTTAATAATATTGCCTAGAAAGCATCTCCTGCTCCTGGCATTTAAAAAAAAACCTATTAATGATTGGCAGGTAAACTCCCTTTTTATAATTTGTTTGTACTAATAGAGTAAAGTTTCCAAAAATCCATGTTCAAAGCAGGCTAAACATTGTTCTTCACATTGTTCAAGTTTCTTCCCTAGAAACTTTATGGAATATAGCAAGTCCAACGTCCACCGTCTTCTCGTTGAGTGGTATAGGATTTT
This sequence comes from Pissodes strobi, assembly GCA_016904865.1. NCBI lineage: Eukaryota > Metazoa > Arthropoda > Insecta > Coleoptera > Curculionidae > Pissodes > Pissodes strobi. The sequence continues at coordinate 18,381 of JAEQML010067836.1, read as the reverse complement.
CTTTTTATGTATGTGCCTAACAAAAAAAAATACCCAACAAGTCATGTTCTATATTGGATGATGCATGTTTAACTTTTAAATTTTTGCCTTTTACTCCACTTCATATGTACGCTTTTTGGAAAATAGAGCCGCTTCGGCTCTGGCCCCAGGGTGTAAAGAGCACAAGTGCTAGTTTAGTGACGCCAACGACGCTGAAAATTAAAACAGTACAAAGCTTGTGCACTTTGTGGAGTTAGGAATTCAAACCAAATCTTTATTCAGGTCTGTAAAAATACAAATATTTTATCGTCAACATTCTGGTTTTTTGATAAAATGTGGCAGCACCCTTACTACATATAGACAAATACATTACAAGATACTGGCAAAATCTAAATATCGTTTGTTGTCACTTATTAATATTCAAGACATTTACATATACGGATTAAAATAGAAAGTAAAATACACTACAAGCTACTCTTAAAATATAATATACCTTTTACAGGCGTCATTTGCTTACAAATACAAAGTAATCATTTGTTTACACACAATTGGTATTCATTCATCTTAAAATCTATAGTTTTTTAATTTAAATATTTATTCATTCAAGTTAAAAACTACAAACAGACTTTACTTAGATCAAACAGGCGCATAATTAACTTATTAAAAGTTGTAACAAGCAACTTCCATAAAAAAAAGAAGACGGCCAACATATCCTTCATTAAAGAATCAAAAAACAATTACCACAATCGGTAAAAGACAGTCAAGAGGTAACTTTTATCCATTAATAACATTAAACTAGGAATAATAGTCTATTAGAAATTTAATTGTCCGAACTCCTCAATTCTATAAAAGGCTCTTTCAGTTAAGAAGCTCTTCACTTTAATATTAAACACATTTTCGGTAAGCAATTTGTACTGATTAGGTAATTTGTTATAAAAGAATGGTGCATAATAATTGACTGAAATTCTCGATCTTTCAAGCCGCAAAAAGACAGGCCTCACAGGGTTACATTGTCTTGTAGGGTGAGAATGAGAAACGTTATTACACAGGTAATGTTCCTGATTCCTTCGACAATACAATAAACATTCATAAATATAGCTGCATGGGATAGTCGAAATACGCAATTCAACAAAACTCTGACTTTGACAAGATGTCAATAATAATGTCATATCGTTTAATTACGTGTTATTAGGCAAATAATTGATTCGTTTTTAAGGTGCTATATATCAATATTTTGGTATTATGTGTTTAGGAAGAATTCAATGATTTTTGTTTAAATGTTTAGTTAATTTTTGAGTGTCCCCCATCAACTTCAGCTTTTAGCAAAGGCAACCAGGTGTTATTAAAATTAACTGAAGCTGAATTTTACTTTTTCTAGATAATGGTTCCTGTGCTAAAATACTTGAAGCATTCCAGTGTATTCTGTGTTTGGTGTTTGTTATCAAATGCATGTTGACAAACGTGTTATTTGTGGAACTGTGTATTTTTAATACAGGTTTGGGTTAGTTTGGTGTTCTTTTATAGGTTTCGATAATGATCTACAGGTTTCACCTATATCAAAATTATTACATTCACATGGGGTCCTTTTCTGTAGTTTCATTTTCATTGAGCGATTTTGTTTTTGTTAGTTTAGATCTAAGGATGTCTTCTGTTTTTAAAATAGTACGAATGTAAAATTTTTTACCTATTCGTTTTAATTTGTCTGATAAACCAGGAATATAAGGAATAAAGAGTTTCGCAATAATAGGTCTATTTTGATTTTGACCAATATTTGGTTATTCAAACTCTACAAAGCATTTTTGAATGAAATCAATTACTTACTTACTCCGTAGCCTCTACAACCCTGGGTGGGTCTTGGCTGACTTCACGATTTGCCTCTATTGTTGTCTATCCATCATCCTGAGTTCCGGATTGTCGATGTTTAAAACCTGGAGATCCGTCCTCACGTTGTCCCTCCAGCGCAATCTCGGTCTTCCCAAAGGACGCACGCCGACTGGTGCTTGCTCCCAAACCAATTTTACAATTCGGTCTACTTCCTGCCTCTTAACATCTCAGTCTCTCGGATTTGATCACCGACGATACTTTTCTTGTAGTTCCATGTTGGTTCTGGTTCGGTACTGCTGGGCATTCTCATCTAGGATTGGTCGATATATGCTCCTCAAGATTTTCCTTTCCGCTAGTCTTAGTCGGTTCTCATTTTGTTTTGTAAGGGTCCAAGTCTCACATGCATAATATGTCATAATGGATCTGATTACGGTGTGGTAAATTTTTATCTTTGTATTATGAGAAATATTCTTAGACCTCATAATTTTTTGTAATGCAAACCAGCAACGATTGCAACTCTGTATTCTGGTATTGATTTCTTCAGTCATGTTGTTGTTTGACGTTATCGTAGCCCCTAAATACTTAAATTGATGGACCCTCTCAAAGTTATATTGATCCATTGTAATGTTCTGTCCGATTCGATCTCTCTGTTCATATACTGTGTTTTTGCTTCATTTATTCTCAGGCCAACACGTTTTGCAGCACTTTCCAATCTGAAAAGGCCCTCTTTAATGTCAACGGTCGTATTTCCCACGATGTCTATATCATCCGCAAAAGCCAGTATTAGGCGAGGTCTCTGGTCTCTAAGTAGTAGCGTTTTGGTTTTTGCCTCTCGTACTATTTTTTCAAATGCTACATTGAATAACAGCGGGGATATAGAATCTCCCTGTTTGAGTCCATTATTAATCAAAAATAACGTCGAGATTCATTCCCCAATTCTTACCGCACTGGTACGCCTTTGTAATGTTGATAAGCTTCTTCGGTATTCCAAGTGCAGACATCGCATTCCATAGCTCGACTCTACAAATGCTGTCATAGGCCTGCTTGAAATCAATAGATAATTGGTGAAGAGTTTTGTTGTACTCTCAGCATTTTTCCATCAACTGTCGGATTGTAAATATTTGATCTACCGTGGAGCGGTTTTTCCGAAAGCCACATTGATAGTCGCCTATTTGATTTTCAACATAGGGGATCAACTTCTCTAGTAGGATAAGTGACATAACTTTATATTCTTACCCTGGAATTGATTGCCTTTTGCTCCACAAATGATTGAAATTTTGTTTGGATTGTTATAACCCAAACTAACCCAAACAAAATTTCAATCATTTGTGGAGCAAAAGGCAATCAATTCCAGGGTAAGAATGAATCCTCCACAACAATATAGAACATATTTATAACTTTATATCCCGTGTTGATAAGGGATATCCCGCGATAGTTTGAGCAAGACAGTTTATCTCCCTTCTTATGAATAGGGACTATAATGCTTTCTTTCCAGCTGGTCGGTATTCTTTCGTCTCTTCATATCTGACATATCAAGGTATGATTATGTTGCTGTAGGGCATGGCCTACATTTTTGAGACATTCCGATGGGATTGTGTCGCCACCAGGTGCCTTGTTGTTCTTAAGCCTGGACCTGACTTTGGAGACATCAGAGATCGTTGGTTCCAGTACCAAGGGTTCTGATGTGTGATAGATGCGTTCATTTGTTTCTCCTTCCACTTCCGCATTGAGCAGCTTATCAAAATAGTTTCTCCACGTCTCGATTACTTCAGTTTCGTTGGTCACTAGATTTCCCGCTTCGTCTGTTAGAATGTTGCATGTTCTAGGCTTGAAACCGCCTTTCACGTTTCTAACTTCCTGGAAGAAACACCGTGGTCTGTTGTTTGTGCTTTTTACTTGCATCTGTTCTAACATTCTATCTTCATGTTCCTTTTTCTTTCTTCTTAGGGTTTGTCTAGCTATCGTTCGTACTTGCTTATACACATCTTTGTTGTGCACGTCAGGTTCTTGTATCATTCTTTGTCTTGCCTCTCTTCGTGCTCTCAGTTTTTCTTCGCACTCCCCGTCAAACCAGCCTTTTATCTTTTTACGTTTTCGTTGACCTATTATGTTTTGCGTGCTCGGGATTACTGCTGCCTTTATACTCTCCCACTTTTTATTTAGATTTTCTTGATCGCCCGTAGCATCTAGTGCTAATTCTAACATCATGTACGTTGCTACTGTGCCTTGCATCTATCACGAAATGGTCGATTTGATTTCTTGTAGTACCATCGTTTGATATCCACGTTTGCTTATGTATGTTTTTATGTTCGAACATTGTTGACTTTATAAGAAGGTTATTGGATGATGCAAAATCCACCAAGCGAGTGTCATTATCATGTGTCTGCCAATTGTTGGGCTAAAGGCACTTTCTCTTCCAACCTTTGCATTGAAATCTCCAAGGACAATTGTCATGTCTTGTCTGGGGATCGTGCCCAGAGTTCTCTCGAGTTGGTCGTAGAAGGCCTCTTTGGTAGGGTCGTCTTTCTCTTCTGTAGGTGCATGTACGGATACTAGTGTGTAGTTATACAATTTACCCTTAAGTCTTAATACACATCGTGTATTACACATATGCGGTCGTTTATTGGTTTGAATGCCATGACAGCGTCCAGCATCTCCCGATGAACAGTGAATCCAGTTCCAAAATCATGCCGGTTGTTTTGATTACCGCTATAGAAAACAGCGGATTTGCCAATTATCTGGATTCCTGTGTCCAACCATCGAATTTCCTGAATCGCTGTGATGTTCATGTTAATGAGTTCCAGTTGTTCTATTGTTTTTGTGCTGCTCCGGGTTTGTTACAACTTAAGACATTCAGGGTTCCAATTCGAAAATCCATTTTTCATATCCGTGGTCGTCGTCGTATATCCGTCCTATTGCAATTCGTTTCTGTTCATAACAGGTATGTTTTTTTACGAGATGGGGGTGTTAGTTGAGTTAATGAAATCAATTGGATAGTTATTATTAATCAAAAAAATGGTTAAAAATTCTTTTTCTACAATGAAATTTTGATTATTACAAATTATTTTCATTCGATAATATGGGCTTTTTATGACCACCTTTTTAACTATTATTGAGCGATTTGATTTAAAATTTAAATATCTGTTTGCATGTAGGTTTTCTGTATATTTTTGTTTCTAAACTGTTCAAGTCCTTTTTTATAAGAATGTCAAGGAATGAAAGTTGTTAATTAATTTTCTTTCGTATTTGGATTGTAGGTTCTTTCGTGCTAATACGATTTAGAAAATCGTTAAGAAAATGTTCGTTATATGAATACATTTAAAAAATGTCATCTATATAATGCCACCAAATTAAAGGCTTATATTGGTGAGTTTTGATGTTCGTGCCTGTTGATAAAACTGATATTAATCTTGGTGAACGTACAAAACTTAATATTGACACCATACTAGAATTGCTTACTTTTTGCGTAAAAACTACATATTTTCAATACAATAACAACTACTATCAACAAAGCAATGGTATGGGTGAATTAAATTTTGTTGAAAATTATTGTCACGACTAAACAACTGTCCGAACGTTTTTGTGCTACCCTATAGAACTAGCCGCCGCCGCCGTGCCGCTCGCTTCTCTGTCTGTATGAATCATCGCCCGGCCGGCTGCGAAGTTTCGGGATCGCTGGAATTATCTCGATGGCCTCGTCGAGATCATATAGAGTGGCCTCGGAATACTTCCCGAATATTCGTGATAGATTTGAAATTATATATAAGCAGACCTAAGGCGAATGTTGGTTAGTTCAGTTCAGTTAATCATTGAGTGTTGAATAGATATTAGTGGTAAAGTTATAAGACTAGTTTAGTGAGTTAAATTGTATACAGTGGTAGTGAATAAAGAGAGTATTAGTTGAAAATAGCAAAGTTGTAATTCTGTTAAGAACCCACGGGAAAAACGTAACATTATGTTAATATATACTTTTAATTTGGTGGCGTTATATAGATGAAATAACGAACATTTTCTTAACGATTTTCGAAATCATATTAACACGAAAGAACCTACAAACCGTTACCATCGACTGGGAGCTCCGGACAGTAATTTTTGACTCTTTCAGACATCTACTATCTTGGGACATATCTTAAGATATGACAATATTTATGTTACTACAGTGTTTCTATCACGGGATGTCAAGTCGTTACCTATTCGTTATTTAAAATTTCTCAAAAGTTTTCAGACAACGTCCAACCCGCAAACTGGCCCAACTGGACAGTTACTAAGTAATTACTAAGATATTTCAATTAATATCTAACACTTATTAGTGTCTTTAGGTTTTTTAGGGATTCTCGCTCCGCCCGCGAGATTTGTCAAACGCGTAAACGAAGTCTTCAGGGCTCTGCGTAGCCTAATTCCGCACGAATTCGAAATCGTTTTTTGAGCACGTCGGACACTCATACGGAAGGAAGTTGCTCATAGAGGGTTTAAAAAAATAATTTGTTTCTTGTGGTTTGGTACGATTAGTTTGGATGTGTTATGTATGTGTGATATGCCAATTCCTGGACATTTGTCAGATGCTGCCCGACAGTTTTCTTGCAAAGGGTTTGTATAAGTTAAGGGGGGCTTTTTGGTAAATAATGTGTGATTTGTGTTTTTTATACCAAAGTACTCCACGGACAAGGCTCCCACTGCAGAGGCCGCGCTGGTTTCGTCTGGTATAGGAAATAGTGATTCTTCTAGTGATATACTTCCAGCCCTTCCGTACGCACTTGGTTGTTAACTGTTTGAATTGCTCACGAGCTCTTTAGGTTAAGTCTTATATTCTTTTTTCGGCTCCTTTGTCTTTTCGCTATTTACCCGTGTCCGAGTGGCAAAAATATGGGTGAGTCAGGAGGCTCTCTAGTTCTCGAAACCGAACTAGCCGTCGACGGGCTTTATTCTCGCCCAATGTTTAGCTACGACTTGTACGAAGGACCAGAGAGGAAAAAGAGAGGGAGGACCCAAACAAGTAAGCTGATTCGAGGTGCTTACAACTGACCTTTTTTGTGGGGTGTTGCTGCAGAGTGCGCACTGCAGTTGATGGTCTCGTAGACTGGTTGGTACTTGGCCGCTTGACAAGGCCTCTTCAAGTACTTATTTTTTTCACTTCAAACATTTTTCTCTAAAATTCTAAAGTCCTAAAGTTATAAAATTTCAGAATAACCCAATAAATTCGGTAGAAGACTGATTTGGCAGCAATGCTTTTTCTTTCGCCTCGGGGCTTCCTTGGCTCGTCCGGAAGCTTCTTAGAATTCGTCTTTTTCGAGATTGTCGAAAATGTTGTTAAATCTAGTGGCTGAAAATCTCGAAAAATTATATAAATTCCTTAGTTATGTGGGGCTAGGGGAGGGGCTAAATACTAAACACAGTAGAAAATATTTTAAGTTGACGAGTTTAATTTAATTTGTTTAAAAGCAAATAATCTTAAGGTGAGATGTCTCGCAGAGTCAAGGTATAGATTGTTGTTTTTCACCTATGGAGTAAATTCATTTCATTACATTCAAAATACTTTTATTGTTTTATATGCAGGGGCATACAGAGCAATAAGTTGGTCACATGTCCTTACTTTGTGCACACTGATAGCGAGATGAAAGTGTCAGCGTATCTGTTTCGCTAGCCCCTGCCCCTTTATCTACTCTTGATACTGCTGAGCATTCAATGAAGTCCAGGATTTTTACCAGTTGAGCCAAAATCCCCACCACTTCTGAGACAGGTAGGAACTTCCTCTACACACATAAGAGAAAAGTTCACCGTGAGGATACCGGTCACTCGGCCTTTCTTCCTTTATCGCTGTTTTCGTGGTTCTCACTTTTCCAGTATCATTCGGACTTGTCTTCATCATTCCGTACTGCGAGTTCATATTTCCGTTGCCTGAAATACCGCTGTGTCCATGAACTGAAACTAACTCGGCTTTATTCTTATTATTCATCCTTGACCTGCACCCATATGGTAGGTTCTCCTGGTGCACCTCTGCCTCCGAAACGTTAGTGTTCGCCATTTTGGAGCCGACGATGCACAATCATACATCCAGGCAGATGGTTTTGATCAGCGGCACTTTAATGACGGATAGAGAGATCTTATATCCTGTTCATTAACTACCTTCGTTCATTTTTCTACTGCTGGTCGGCAACCAGACCACGATTCCATAAAGTACGGTTGCTTAAGGCCACTGCAGAACTCGTTATTTTAGACTCGCAAGTCCTGCCGATCACCCAGCGCATTTGCCTCAGAATCGCTGTTACCCTCTGAATAAATCCAGTCATATTATGCACTACTCAAGTTCTGTTCAAGTTTACATCCTAGGTACTTTGCTTGCGAAATTGGCCGTACGTATTTGGGATACCCTCAGTCTGTCTGTATTTCTCCTTCTGGTGAAGAGATCAGTGCCGTCTTTATCGGATTGACTGACAGTGCACTTTCTCTAACCTTAACCATATAGATAATATTTAAGATATTCACCATCACCAATACGACATTATAATTACAAACATGGAAGAAGTTTAACAACTTTTCCAAGAACGCGACAACCGATAGATTTGTTTGTTATGTACGAGGTTATGTATGTTGCAAAACTTATTGAATATTATTTTATATGCCACGAAGCGGCACTGAGGTGATCAACCAGTAATCCTTACTAAAGACTAATCTTTACCAAGGATCGAATTTAATCATTGCTAAAGATTAAAAGATTCGTGAAATGGCTTGACCCGGACATTTGTGGATATTTAGTTTAAGGAAGCATATATATATAGTTAAATATTAATTGTTTGTAAACTATTTTAGGTATTCCAAACTCCAAAACAGAAGCCTCACAAACTGCTGTAAAAAAACAAGATGTTTTGAAAAAAATAGTTGTAAACGTGCCCATGATCGATAAGGAAACTTTGAAACGAAAATTAACCCCAGAAGACGTGATAGAGGAGATCCTGTCGAAACGCAGAAAATTAAATGTGGTACTAAATCCAAGCTTACCATATTTGCACAAAAACAAAAGATTAATAGTCAATGTGCGGAATGACAGATTCTTTAAATGTGTGTTTTGCAATTTTGCGATACTTAACCCAAAAGAATTGAAAAACCATTACTATGGGTGGCATAGAGTGTGCAAACTATGTAATTTCAAGTGTGATAAGTAAGTAAAGTAGTTAAACATTTAGTTTTATTCTTTATTCTATGTAATATTTTTTACATGCTATTTTATTTTACTTTGGACAATCTAGTGCTGATTTTATATTTGATCCTGAAAAAAATGGCATGATTTACATTAACTGAAAATCACAATTTCAAAATGAAAATTTAAATTTCTCTAATTTATAATTAGTATTTTTAGTGCATTATATTTATAAAAATATTGAATTATAATCACAGAGAAATTGAAATTTATAAATAATAAAATGTTACAGGTAAAATATTTTATACAATCTCAGGTATGGTATGGAAGCACCGTTCCCTCTCTGAATGGCCAAACTAGTTATTTATGTTAATATGTTACTTTTAATTGTGGTTTATTTGCCAGTTTAAAAATTTTTGGCCAATTAAACACAAAAGGGTATAAAAATTATAAAGATTTACAATTCCGGATTATTTCTGTTGCTGACTGCAGGCCTGGCTGCCTCGCCTGCTTTCTGGTCGCCATAATTGTTATGAATTTGCCAAGTTGCATTATAAAGAACTAACTGCATTTGCATCCTTTCAAGAGACCAGATATATTCCATGAACTCCGCTCTGAAACAGCAACAAAGCATTTGGCTAAGCATTGCTTTCCATTCTTTGGGCTTTTAAAGTATTTCGTACATTATTTTTAAATTAAAAATTTTAAAAGAAAAATAATATGACTGGTTTCAAAATATTTTATATAGGAATGTGATTGTTACAATAAAATAAATTATGATGGGGCTTCGTTATAATGCCTCGCGGCTTGTTTGGAGAGGATACAAATATTATAGGTAATAATCTGAAGCAACTAACAAGAATATGTATTAAATGCTATAAATGCAAAAATATTTCCCGAATTCCCAGGCCAACAAATTAAAAAGTTTGGTCTTCTCTGGCAGGATGAACAGCGTCATAAATGCAGGGTGTCCCACTAAGTGACATGGGCTTCAGGAAAAAAAACTAAATCAACGAAAATAAAATTAAAGGAAATATTTTAGTTTTCTAGGATAACCGTTGGAGGGCGTAATTGTTATGACGAAACAGATAATTAAAATTTTCTGAAAACTGCGCTTTTAGGTACCGTTTTGACAACGTTTATCAATTTCTGCGTCAGTTTGATTTTAAGTGTTTTTTGAAATCTTCGATATTAGGGTGGGGCACGCTGGTGAATAAATATATATTTTTAATTGCTGAATCTTCCATACCTTTTACTCAAAATAACTCAATCTGGGCTAATTTTAATGAGAATTTGAAGCTTGTTAAAGAACTAATTTTAATGAGGGTGGTTCGTATTTCCTTTTTCAGAGACCGCTCTTTGCAAACATTTCAGTTTTTTCAATTTTACTTTGAAAATTTAAATGGTAGCTCATCCTTTTTAGACGAGTTTTGCCTATAAAATGTAATAAAGTAATTTGTGCCAAACCTTTTGAGACAAACGTTAATAATACTAAACTGTTCAATGCACTTATTAAAGCCTGCCTGCAATTGTATGCAGTGTTCAACGGTAGGTATTAGTAAAGGTATTAATAAAGTTATTGAGTTTTAAGTAATCTTAGAGTCCCTAGACATGTGAAAAATTGGCCTGTTCACGAAACAATAAATCAGTAACGAAAGATCTCTAAATTTTAATTTGCAAAATATACGTTATTATTTTTTAAACCTCTGATAAACCGAAAACCTATACGTCGAATAAAATAGTTTTATATGTAGCGTAGTAAACGTGCAACAACAGCGCTTGGACGATTAGTCCCCATTTTTTTCGCTCAAAGTAGAGAACGAATCTTCAAAGAAAATTGGCTTTGCCTCTTGAGGTATTCTTTCTTAAAGTATCCCTTTAGAAGAGTGATGCTAAATAAGGTTTTAGGTTCTGGTGCAACGTACTATAGCGCATTTTCTCTTCACGCTTTCTTGAAATTCAACACGTTGTGGACTGTATAAACCGATATATTTAATTTGATACATACAATCTTATACTGACAAGTATTACGCTTTTTCTGCTTCTGTCGCTGTCATTTCGCTGCCTGGCGCCACTTGTCTTCCAGTCATCACTAGTCGGACATATGCTATTTCTTAAGAGCTTGATGCTGTATTTGTTTCGTCTGCATCTAACAATCTCTGCAAGCAGGTTGAGTATCCAAGTCTTTGCGGGTATACTATGCAGAAATATTCCGTCATCAAAATCTAGAGACAGGTTTTAAATTTAAAAGGTTTCAGAAGGGTGAATAATAAATACACCCAGATAACTATTTATAACGTCTCGTAGATTTGGTCGGGCTGATGTCTGTCTTTAATGCAGCTATTTTTTTTTAAATTTGACTAGTCTTTTCTTTTCAAATATACTATTATTCATTCAAGTAAGCACTTTCTCTTTTTTAATACAATAACTTCTTAGGTCACCGTTTATGCTCTAAAATTATTTTATATAACATTGATTACATCTTTGGCCTCATTCAAAAAATTCAAAATTGTTTATTCATGTCAAAATATATATGAAATATGTACACACGTCAATAATAAGAGAAAAAATAGTAAGTATATAAACACAAAATATCAAACCTCAAACCTATACCTATATAAGTCACTATCCTAAAATTAAAATGTAGATATTAAAACAGAACGAACACTACTTGAAATACGTATTAAAATGACAAGTATAGTATACTAAAATAGAATGAACACTTAAAATACTTATTAAAATGACAAGTATACCTACTAATATAATTGAATTACACACAAATAAAATACATTACAATTTGCGTTAAAATTTTGTTAAAATCATGATTTTTGGAGACTTGAGAAATCTGTATTTAGGTAGTCTGTGATTTTATATGGAGCAAGCTGAATCAAATATGTTTTTACTTCAGATTTGAGTCTAGAGAGTGGCAACATTCTAACACTTGTTGGTAATGTCTTAAACAGTTTAACAGACATAAATTTGGGTCTGTTTTGACTCTTTTTAAGTCGACAGAAAATTGGCCTAATGTTGTCCCCGCCCCTTGTTGGATATGTATGAATGTTACCTTGGAGGGTGAACTGTTCTTCGTGTCTTTTAATAAATAAGACATTCTCCAAGATAAAAGCAGCAGGTAAGGTAATAATCTTTAAACCAACAAAGGCATCCCTGCAGTCCCCCCGAAAAGGCAATCCCGCCGACAACCTAACTGCCCTCCTCTGAAGTCCAAAGACCCTGTCCTCACAAGGTGCACCACCCCACGCCAAAATGCCATAAGTCATCACAGAGTGAAACAAGGCCCAATATGCAGACATTAGTACCTCCTCCTCTGATACTGATCGCCGAAGACCCCTGAGGAGAAAGGCAGTCCCCCTCAATGTCTTGGACAGGCTTTCCACGTGAGTAGACCACTGTAATTTAGGGTCTAGATAGACTCCTAGGAACTTAACAGCATCCCGGCATTGGTCACCCAAATCCCGCAAACCAAAAATCATCCTTTGAGTTTTATTACTATTAAGCAATAGCCTGTTTGACTGAAACCATTTTTCAGCCCGTCACTGTGCCTCCAACAAACCCCCTCCAGAGCAAGAACTGTAGTGTTTTGTAGAGAGACAGTAGTATCATCAGCGAAGATAGTAAATTTGGAGATGTTATCATAGTTTGGCAGATCATTAATATAAATTGAGAAAAGTATTGGGCCAAGAACTGAACCTTGTGGCACTCCTATCCTTACTTCCCTCTCTGATGACAAAAACCCACCAACCTGCACCCTTTGCTTCCGACCACTAAGATATGATTCTAGAAGCTGGATGCTAGAGTCCTGAAAATGATAAATTTTTAACTTCTGAAGCAGTATTGAAGGGAAACACAGTCAAAGGCCTTACTTAAATCGAGAAACAATGATCCATGGTACTCCCGATTTTCAAAAGAGTCAATGATACTTGAGAGCAGGTCCAGGATTGCAAGTACAGTGCCTCTACCCCTCCGAAAACCAAATTGCTGGTTCGAAAAAATTTTATGTTCCTCAAAGTAGTTGCTATTCTCACAACCATACACTTTTCCACAATTTTCGATAAAATTGGCAACAGAGACACTGGTCGATAGTTTGATATTTCTTCCACATTACCTTTTTTATATAATGGAATCACTACTGCACTTTTAAGAACATCAGGAAAACTGTTCTGTTTAAAACATTGGTTTATCAGTTTTGTTAAAGGACAAATTATTATGTTTTTAACTGACTTTATGAGTTCGGCTGTTATACAATATTAATCTGAACTTTTCTTATTTTTTAATGCATTTGTGTGATCTCTTACCTCATTATATGAAACCTCTTTAAAACTGAAAGTACTCTCTTGTATTAGTATATTATTTAAATTTTCTAATGGCCTAATATCAGAATTTGGTAAATTTACAAGGATTTTGCTAGCTATATTTGTAAAAAAATCATTAAAATCATCTGGACTTATTGAAACATTTTTATTTTGTTGTTGCTTACCTCTTTTCTTATTTATTATTTCACATAGGTTTCGATGGATTTTTGGATGTTTGAATCCAGTTGTCATTAGCCAATCGTTTCGCATTAATAATTTGATGCCTGTAATGTTTTTTATAGTTATTAAGTAACTCTTTATTACCTGGGGTACTGTATTGCCTATTGAATTCACTTAGAAAGTGAACTGTGTCTCTTAGTTGCCGAAGATCCTCAGTGAGCCAGCATAAAGGACCAGGAGTGGATTCACGCTTCAGGTATGTCCTCTCCGGAAAAGACTGCAAGAAAGCCCCAAGCAGGACATCCTGGAACATGGCAAACTTCCGGTCAACCAATATGTCAGCCTGATGAAGTGCCACTCTCTAGACTCAATAGTATTATAAAACTTATGCAGACCTTGTTGTGTAATTGGCCTAAAGACAGACTTACTTACAGCCTGTGTGGTTTGTTCTACGCATATTAAAGTTTCCACATCAAAAGACACAATCTGAGCCAAGTGATCAGATAAACCAAAATCCAAACTTTTTATTTTAGATATTTCGAAATTTACACAAACATTGTTCATACAGTTTTCACGTCTAGTATTGAAAGTTATTAATGTTTTTAAACCAAAGCTCTCCAAAAAATCTTCTAGGGTGCACGCCTCTCTTTGATTTGTACCAAATAAGACATTAAAATCTTCTGCGATAACAACGTTTGCATAAAGATCTAATTTTTGTACTGCCGACTCCAGGAATTGCATAAATGTGTCAAAACATCTGCAAGGACTTCTATAAACAGATAAAACATATAAGTTATAAGATCTTACAAAAATACAACACATTTCCACACATTTTTCTTCATTAATGGCTAAAATTGGCATAAATTCTTCACTAAACTCAGTATTAAGAAGTATGGCAGTGCCACCCTCAATAAAACTAGACCTACAGGTAGAGTTCCCAATTTTATAATTGTCTAATTGAAAAAAGTGAATTTCATCATCTTTAAGCCAATGCTCGGTCAGTAAAACCATTGTAGGGAGCCTGTCGGCTAGACATGCTTCAAGCTCCCCCACCTTATTCTTTACTGACCTTACATTGTAGTGTAAGACACTCATACAGGTTTCATTTAATGGTTTATCTATTTTATCTGGGTTTTTTGAACGTCCCTGTTTAATCCCACTTGGGGTACTAACCTGTTCAAGTTTAAAAACTCATTTACCAATATGCCTTTTGGCCAAAAATTTTTATTTAATACTTCTGACTTTATTTCGGTTGGAATTCCAATTTTAAAGCAATTATATTTGACATTACGCTTTATATTTAACTTATAACATTCAAAGTCAGAAATATCATTTCCCCTAAGATAATTCTCAATACTTTTGGTTTCAGTTTCTAATGATAATCTGGACACAAACAGCCAGGAAAATTTCTTAAATGTTACAGCCTTTAGGCAAGTGATATTTTCTTTATTACCTTCAAGAGCTTTAGGGCGAAGTGTGGGTTCAATTTTATTAGATCTTCTTTTTTTGGTGCTTACAATTTTCCATTCACCGTCGGTTGTACTTCCACTTGGTTTTGGTTCCTCTGGCTCCTTTGTTCCCATTCCCATACCTTGTTTGTTTTTGTTTACAGTAACAATAAGGTTAGGATCACCATCGGCTGTCAAATCGATGACGCGGTTATCGACAGTGGAGATTTCCGATTTTTGGGTCTGCGTTTGAGAAAGCGCCATTTCGCCGACTCTGACGTCATTTGAAGCGGAATCGCTCACTTCGGTGGTATTCCGGTTTAATTCGGTTTCGTTCGAATCGAAATTCGAATGTTGTTCGGGACGAGTTCTCGGCGGAGTTACCGGCAACGTTGTATTACCGATGTCAATCTGACGGATGAGTGAAGGGAGTGGAGAAGCGTCGGAGCGGGGGAAGGCAATGTTTGTTTACCTTTTTGGAGGCGGGAAACCCGCTTTTCGTATGAGTTTTCCAGTGCTTCTTCGTACTTTTCCTTCCATAGATTCGCGTTTTCTTGAAGTATTCTGTTCTTGTCGGTCAGTTCGTCTACCAACTTTTTTAAATAGCTTATCAGCTCGGGTTTTTCCGGACCGTCCTGGGATGCCGTCTCCAATTCGTCACAGCACAGAACACGATTTTTCTCCAGAAAATTCACTTTTCCCGTCTCCAGTCTCGTACTGCACAGGAATGGTGAAATATATTTACACATGTTACTATTGATGAAGTTTTATTTTTACAGCACTTAAACCAGTATTTTATAGGAGATACGTCTTTTGCTTGCTCTTTAGTCGTCGTCATCTTGTTCATCTAGCTTAGCGGCAGCCAGTCTGTTCTTCAGACTTACTTTATAAAGTTAGGTACTTCATTTGTATCCAGAATAACTATCTCTACTAATTAACTATTAATTAATTAACATTTAGTTTCAAGATTTAAATTTACCGCTAATTTTGCGGTTCACTTCCTGCTTCTTCAGAGTGTATACTTGTCAAGACTGTCAACTTCAACGACACATTTTGTCGTTCCACGAAAAGCGCGGTTTAGGCATCGTAAATGTTACTTTTATGTTACTTTTTGTTACTTTTTAAAATGTGACTTTTAACTTTTTAGTTGTGATTTGACCGTTGTTTGTTGGTGTTGTTTGTTTTCTCTTCGTTGATATGCTCTTCAGGTCCAATGACAAGTAAGTGAAAGAACCTCTGCCATTTTCCTTTGTCTCTAAAAATTCACACAAAAAAAAAACACCATTCTCAACTTACACACCTATTTTAATGCCTTTCAAATTTTCAACACTCTCAGAATCCTGATATAACATTGTCAATTTTATCATTTTCTTTCATAAAGATCGTACAACAGCCACTTACTTTCCGTTAATGGGTGGTTCTTCTACTTACTTTTCAGGTAACACTGATGATGGCTTAGGCCGAAAGCGCTCTGTTATGCTTTTATAGGAAGTCCTCTTTGGATTAAATTTTGCATGGAATACAAAGTGTTTCATTTAGTATTTATAACGTGTTGTACATTTCTATTTATTTTTATATTTTTTAAATTTTAAGATGTTGAAATATATTTATATACATTCCTACAACAAGTAGTCAGTATTGTGTGATTTTTGTTTAGTTTATTTGAAAACTTCGATTATTTTATTTATATAAAATTACTCAAATAAAATTTGTTATATTTTAATCTAACAGTATATTTCAAATTAAAATATACTCGTTGATTCATATTCAAGTAACTAACCTGCAGGCCTCATTCTACTCAGTCTGAAACATACAATGGATATTATCTAACAGTATACCTGTTCATTTAATTTCTGTTTCATTAAAATAACTCTTGAAGCATTTTTAAGTGAAAGATAGTACAACACTTTAGAGCAAATATATCTACAGAGTGCGCAGCCCTTTGGTAAACCGCACTACACTTTGTAATCCTGTACCGTCAGATACTCTGCGGGCATAATAAAAACTCCAGGTGAGCCAGATGGTGTTCCTTGATCCTTGATCCATCAGACTTCAGGCATCTTAAAAGTGAAATAGGTAGTTGAAGTGTTTAAAAGGGGCGCAAGGGAGATACTACAATGGCAAAATGCCAAACTACAGACTAATATGTCTAATAGTCTTTTTCTCCAAAATTCGAAATGATGGAATTCTTGTTTGATGTTATTTCTTGAGGTCACAAAATCTCACTTAATGAATATGATTATTAGTCTAGCAAGTTGACCGTGGCAGTTGCTGCACGATTTACATGTATTATGGAGATACGAGTTGACACTTGGAAGTATGTCGATGTACTGTCCTTTAATTTTGTCAAGGCATTTAATACTATTGCCTTTGCTTTTCTGAAACCCAAAATGTACCGCCGGTGTACAATGTGAGGCAGCTCAAGTGTCAATACCCGATATCCAGTGTTTTGCTTTTCGAGAATGATTTTCCATTTAATGTAAAGTTTTTTTTTAATGTGTGGTGTGCATCGAGGATATATTTTCCTGAATTATCCTTAAACTGATGTTTATTTAAGGTGTAACTATATAAATATAATTTATTGTGTGTGTTATATACTCTGTATGGCATTTTTATTTCTTGGACCGCATTTCTTGCACAAGTTCTATTATTTTTCTTGTACTGGAGTTTGCTTCACACATCACATGTCGTTTGAGTCTAGGTGTTTTGTACTGTTTTGTAACTGATAAGGTTAATTAAATGAATTTAATTTTTAAATTTGATTTTTATTTATCCACTTTTACTCATGCTTGAAAATTGTTTTTGATAATGATGATTTAAACAACATAATTTTTTGAAAAGTATAAACTGTAGGTATATATTTTAAAAAATAAAGTGTAAAAATTAAATGCTTTCCTTCGTTTTGCTTCTAAAAAGTTAATCCATACGTTATCTGGAAAATATGTTTGAAACCTATAGTTAAGTCCTCTATGTAATTTGAAGAACTATTGACTAGGAAATGCGAACAGGATGTAAGCGAATTACGAATGGGTTTCCGTGAAGGAATGGGTACCAGGGAGGCCCTATTCGTACTGTCGGTCCTTTTACAAAAATGCAGAGATCAGCAGAAGGACGTATATCTATGTTTCATAGACTATACAAAAGCCTTTGACTGTGTTAAGCACACCACACTACTAGAACTGCTGGAAAGTAAAGGAGTCGACGCCCAAGATTTGAAAATTATACAGAATCTTTATGAACATCAAGAGGCATTTGTCAAACTGGAAAACACCGAAACAAGCACTGTCCCTATAAGATGTGGAGTCAGGCAGGGTTGTGTACTCAGTCCCATGCTCTTTAATATGTATTCGGAAGTTATCTTCGAAAACGCCCTAGACGAAGCAGAGGACGGTCTGAAGGTCAATGGGAAACTCTTAAACAACTTGAGATATGCCGATGACACAGTGATAATCGCAGACAACCCTAAGGAGCTGCAACGCCTAATCGACAGCATATCGGCTTCCGG
>JAEQML010067835.1:0-18747 GCA_016904865.1 Pissodes strobi | reverse complement strand
GGGGGGCGAATCTTTTGAATGGGGCCCCCAGTGTGGGAGCCTCATATTTGACACATTTGGAAAAGGGCCCCCTGGGGCGAAGCCCTAAAATGAGGCCCTAGGGGGGAGGGGCGAAACCCTAGAATGGGGCCTATAGTACGGGAGCCATTTTTTACAGATATAGGAGTGGAGCCTCCGGGGCGAAGCCCTAAAATTGGGCCCCAAGCGTTAAAAGGGGGCCCCTGGTATGAGAGTCCCTTTTTCTACAGTTCTACAAAAAGGGGCTCCTGGGGGGTGAAGCCCTAAAATTGGACCCCCTTTTTTAGAGATCTGGGAATGGATCCTCTGAGGGCGAAGCTCTAAAACGGAGACGAAGCCCTTTAATCTAAATACCCGAATAAGCGTGTGAAAAGTATACTTTGCACACGCCGTTTGCAAAGTATACTTTTCACACGATGTTTGAAATGTCCAGTTTTCAAGAGCAGTTGTTAGTGTGTTTTTGTCTATTTTCAGGGCAGAAAAATATATAAATAACTTGCTTTGAAATGTAAAAATCACAAGACATACCTTTCTCGGTGTTTAGGGCACCTGAAAAAAGATTTATCGCCAGTGCTTCTGTTTAAACAACGGAATACAGGCACGTATAACCAGGCATGTCACTAGCACATTTAAACTAATTTTATAATTTAATTTAAAAAATAAGATTGAACATGACTCCGTACTATTCCGCTTGTGGTTTTGTTGCGACTTAGAACGCTTTTTCCATACGGGCCCGCACTAAACTGTAGATAGCCAAAACCTCTTCAAGCCATCTACGACCATGAGTCATTCGCTGCGAAGTCTGTTTCACGCATTTAAATTGCGGCTTACGCATCTGTTTTGGGTTATCTGTGACCATACTTCAATCGTTTGTCCCATATCATTTTTTAAAAGCACTTCCGAAATTAAAATATCTTTATCAATTTCCATCCTACGGATCTTAGCTTTGTAGTCAATGTTTATAAATATTTAATATTTGCCTAAATGACAGAGCAACAAACTAGAACGATCCTGCGTATTGCACATCAAATGATATCAAACACCGAGCGGGTTAAACGTTATGCGAGAAAAAGAAATAAAAATTCATTCCGGTAAAAGCTGATTAAGCAGGTTGAAACAGGTTACAGGCGCACTATGGCCACGCGCTACCATTACTTTATATATTTTTGTATCGCTAGTCTGCCGCGATGAAACGAGAAGCGAGAAGCGGTGCACTATGGACGTACCCATAGGCAGCAGTAATGCAGTTGGTAGGGCTGGCCGCCATAAGAAGTTGTTGCGGTTTTTCACCTTTTTTTGTTTGTCTGACTATTTTTGGGTTCATTTGAATTTGTTTCAGTGATATTTCGTGTGCTCTATTATTTTTGCTCTTTGGATCGACTTAAAACAAAAAGTTGAAAAAAAAACTGATGTTACCTTTGCGTGATTTAGCTACTTAATTTTATTATTTTTTATGTTTTTATTATTTTTTACGTTTAACAATATTTTCAGTGAGTATGGTCTGTGTTTGTTAGTTTGGGTTGCAATAAAGACAAAATTGCTAGAATAAAAAAAATCTGGCAATGGAGGCACACGTAAACAGATTACTTATTACTTTTTCTGGGTTATATATATTTCCATGGGAGTCAGTTCCTCCGATGTTTGAAACATAGTTTTTTTTTCAATCTTGGAAAAACAATCCATGATAACCCACACTATCTTTGATCCAAACTAACCCCTAAATGAATTTAAATAAATATTTTTTTTTTAATAATTGTTAATTAATGTTGGTAAGATTGGGGGTTCTGTTGATCAAGTATATAGGCTATAAGATATAGGTAATCAAGTAGACATTAGGTATAGGTACAGTGTATTGCAATGAGAACTGAATAGGGGCGTATTTCCCTGAATTTTTAAAACAAACCAAAATAGCCACTCGATGTATTTTTTTCTGCTAAATTCAAAAATTGAACCAAAAAAGCATTTAAACCAAAAACAAAAGACTTACGCCATGGATGAACTGTTTTTTAAATGAAACTCTGTATATTACTATATTTTTGGACTCTCTAGAGAAATCTAACCACATTTCGTATATAATATCCTACACCTTTCTTTAGCTATTTACGAAATATTGACAGCTGAAAATCGGGCATTTTGACATTTGACGGGCTCTAAAATCTAATACTTCCGGTCCTATCCAAGATTATTGAGAGACATGTTAAGGATAGAATGCTTCAGTTTATTAACTTTCATAATATCTTGGTTGGATGGCAATTCGGTTTTCAATGTCGGAAAGGTACTGTGGATGCAATGTTTCATCTTTTGGATCATCTTCATCTTGGACTAAATGAGAGGGAGCTTGCCGCATCAGTGTTTTGCGACTTCCCTAAGGTGTTCGATTGTGTCAATCACGCGATACTCCTGCGAAAGCTGTCCTGCTATGGGTTTAGGGGTGTGGTGCTGGAGTGGTTTACATCTTACCTATCTGGTAGGAAGCAGCTAGTAAAAAAATGAAATTGGCATATCTGATATTCAATTAAGCATGGAGTCCACCAGGGCTCTGTTCTAGGTCCCTTGCTCTTTCTCTTATATATCAATTACCTAGCTGCACTCAAAATACAGGGCAGGTTTACTTTGTTTGCCGATGACACCTCAATTCTGTGGTTGGGCAGAGATGCTGATGTTCTGATCCAGACTGTGTCTTATGATTTGGAGGAGGTTCGGGACTAGTGCAGTGCTAACTGTCTTAGTTTTAATTTTACTAAAACCAACATACTCATCTTTAAGTTTGATATGACGGGCGGCATTCATTGTCCTGTTGCAAGTAAAGACTGTCTAAGGTTTTTGGGTCTTTGGATAGACAAAAACTGAAATTCAGTGAATATATATATGGTATGAGTTCGAAGGTAGCTTCTGGCTCTTAGGCTTTGCGAAATGTTTCGAATGAGCTGGGTAGTATCATGGCAAGAATTGTCTACTCTTGCCTTATTGAATCCCATTTGAGGTATGGCATACAGTTTTAGCCTGACTTTATTTAATTCTGTATTTGTACTCCAGAAAAGGGCCATTGGCGATATCTATAAGACCAATTCCAGAGCTCACTGTAAACCACTGTTCATTGAACAAAACATTTTAACACTGCCATGATTGTTAATAATGGAGACGGCTCTTCTTATTTATAAACGTTTTAGGGGCATCATATCAATACATAAATATGAAACTAGATATAATAATCAATTGTCCCTACCTGTCCCAAAATTCACACTGACTAAGAACTCTAACTAAGGTAAAAAATATATTATCACATGCCTCAAGCGGCTAGGGATGCCCCAAATGAGAGGACATTCAAAAATTTGATAAGAAAATTTTATTGCAAAAGGCATATTACAGCTTAAGTGAATTTTTGGAGGATGCTTTGTAGGTTTTCTGTTTTTCTGTTTAGTATATTTTGGTGTATAATTGTGGTTGTTTTGCTGTAGTACCCTTCCTTATTTGTGCACTGGTTCTTTATATATAGTTATATTTTACCCTTAACTATGTTTGTTTGGATTTTAGATTTTATACATTGAATATTAGTTATTACGGAAGCTTTGTTATTGGATATTATTCTTGTGGTAATAAAGCGATTTTTGATTCGATTTGATTTGAAACCGCACGAGATCAAAGCAAACGGTTTGCCTGTTCCTATCTAAAGGTGCGTATAAATATGACGAGATGCGCGCGAGTCGCGTCTGGCCGCGCGTCCAACGAGCCTAGTTCGTCATATTTATACGGGGCTCGCGGAGGCTTGCGGCGATCCGTTTTCTGTCGGTTTTTGGGGTGACCTCAAAGGGATTTTGCGCGTCTAGTGGGACGGGTTCGTGGCAGGCTCGTTCAAAATTTAGTTTGCAGCGAGACTGACGACGCGATAGTTGTTATTGGTGAATATGAAGTGGTCCGAAGAAACCATGTCACATTTAGTGGAGGCCCATACATTATTCAAACATTTTTGTATTGTCCGCTGATATGTTGGAACTTTAAATCTGCTAAAAGTTTCGATCCTGAATGTTTTTTATATAACGCAGTGTGCCACCATGAGGTTTTCGCTTTTTATTAATAAACTTGTTGAAATTAATAAAGCACCAATGCATATAACTAATTGAGCTGCCGTTTGTTCTTCGTCGTCGGACATGGCAGGTCTATTTTTTCTATACTCTTTTCTTCTCTTAATTACGCAACCACAATTATTCGTCGCACTTCTTCACGCAACCACGATAATTCTAAAGTGAGCTGAAAAGCAAATCCAAAAGTTCGTTGATGGCTCGTGGCATGTGCGTATCTCCTGAAGGATCCAGGATACTCGCGGTAGGCTCGTGTTGAGCTCGCTGCTCCAAAAAAGTTGCAGGGAGACACGAATTTACAAGAATATAGGCTTGGCTCGCCCGCGTCTCGTTATATTTATATGCACCTGTTTTCATAAGCTATCGAATGGCAGTAACTGAATTTAACCGCAGGTTTAGAAGTTTCGGTTAATTTTATCAGCGGTTTAAATTCGAAGTTACTATCATTCGATGGCTTATGAAAACCTAAGATACGAATATGCAAACCGTTTTCTTTGATCTCGTGCGATTTAGATTTTAGAGCCTGTCAAAGTGTCAGAAATGCCCGACTTTCAACTGTCAATATTTCGTAAACAGCTAAAGATAGGTATAGGATATTATACACGAAATGTGTTTAGATTTCTCTAGAAAGTCCAAAAATGTAGTAAGTCTTTCGTTTTTGGTTCAAATGTTTTTTTGGTTCAATTTTTGAATTTAGTCATATCCTCGCGAGGATTCAGACACAATCTATATTTTGTTGTCACAAAATGTGTTGGTAGTGGTAGATATTAAATTCTTGGTAATTATAATTATTGTAAATTATAATTGTAAATCTCAATAAAAAAATAAATTTTAATCAAAATAAAGTTAACAATGAATATTATTTTGCTCCTTTAATATCTCAACATAAATGAGAAGCCTAAACATACACATGTTCGACTATTATTGTTAGGAAACCATATCTTAGAATTCATACTTACTCTTTTCCATTTTCGGTCTCTTCCAAAAATATTGCAAGTGGCTTTAGTGAATTAGGCTTTTCTTTGATTCGTGGTTCCCAAGGATAATCATTACGATTGTCAATCTTATCTTTGAAAAACTTTTGAGGTCTTACTATATTTTCGGCAGTTAGTAGACGAATTGTAGATTCTCTGGAATGCTGTGATACAGTCTGTAAAGATAAAATAAACTTTTAATAATTAAAGTATTCTAGTTTCGAACAAGCACTATCTCTATTATTTGGACCGATGAATATAGTTATATTTTTGGTTGTATGAATGTATGATTTAAATCAAAATAACAACGTATATCACTTAAAAAACGTTATTCTAGATCTGCTTTTGTTCAAATTATTTAAAAATTAAAATTTCGAACAAGCACTAGCTTTATTTGGAACGTTGAATATAGTTATATTTTTGGTTGTAAGTATTTATAACTTAAATCAGAATATATTTTTGGTTGTAAGTATTTATAACTTAAATCAGAATTACAAGGTATATAACTTAAAAAAACGTTATGCTGGATCTGTTTTTGTTCAAGTTATTTAAAATTTGTATAAATAAATCTCTACTATGCAAAAAAATGGATTTTCAAAGAGGCTCATTATGGTCATCAAGGTAGCTCAATCTTATCAGTTCCACTTAGTCAAGGTTTTTTAAATTTATGGAACTCCGTCACCGAGATTTTTAAAGGTGAAGATGGAGAAGCAATTATCGACCAATATCTGGTCTCGATTACATTGCCAGCGCGTTTGAATATATCATAAGCATATATAAGCTCCTACAGTTTCAAGATATATATACTGCTCTCCACCCATCAATATGGTTTTCGACTAGACATTCTTATCAGACTAACTTGTGTTTCGTGGTGGACTCTAGCGGTTCGTGGTGGACTCTAGCGGTTCGTGGAGGACTCTAGCGCTCGGTTCGGCTCAGTTTACTTTGATTTCAGAAAACATGAGACAGCGTCGACAAATTACAATATTGGAAATTATAAGGTGAAATAGAACCTATATCATGGATTTCCATCTTCCTTGAGAATCGGAATCAAGACCCAAATAGTAATATTTAACGAGTTTTTATCATATAAAAGTAACTTCTAACGAAACTCAAGGGTCACATTTTTTTCTATCAATGGATTCTATGGTGCCTTAAAAACTGCTAATTCTTCTTTGACGCAGACAGTTTAATAATATTTTGAAAGTTAAGCAATACCAATAACTGTCTGCAACTACAGTCTGAACCAAAATGGTGTCGCTGATCTTCGGCGGCAAAATATGTGTAGCTTAAAAGTAGAGACAATTTCATTTAACATCGATTCGAAAATCTTTGAAATAGCAGAGAGAATGAAGATTTAAGGGTTATTCGCTCTGTATTTAAATATTGGGATAACGTTGGAAAACTCCGACGCAAGATTATATCAGGTAGTGGAGACAGTGACACATCCTAATGACAATGGTGGAAGCAAAATTGATTTGGTTTTAACAAACATAAGTAATATTTTGCAGTGTAGGGATATTGAAACTCCCCGAATAAGGGATCATTTTATTGTTAGTACAAACATAAAACAATCAACTGGCTCTGATGGGGAAAGTTTAATTATTCAAACCCGCGCTCGCGGTAGGATAGATTATAAGGTGGTAAATAGTAAATTATCTAATATTATATGGGATTATCAATGTAACGAGATTGATATTAAATGTTCTTTGTTTTACAATCATATAAAGGAAATTCTAGAAGAAGTTGCCCCACGAGTTGAAAAAGTAATATAGTCAAAATTTAAGGAATGGTATAATGATACGAGTAAAAAAAGCAATTGAGAACAGGGATAATAGTTACAAAAAGTTAAAAGCAAATATGAATCAGGACAATAGGCTTAATTATAAAAAATGTAGAAATACAGTAGTAACAGTCATTAGGGCAGAAACGAAAAAGTATTATTAGAATAAAATCCATCTATCAAAAAATAATCCAAACCAAATGTGGCACACTAAGCCAATTAATTTCCAGGAAAAACAAAAATAATACCAGTAAACTTAAAATTAATGAGAGTGTTTTATTAGATACAAAAGATAATTTGAATTCGATTTGATAAACTCAGTAGGTAAGTGCAACCAAAGTGAAAGTGACCTTATAAAAACAAGTTATATGGCTACATTTGATCTAATTGACTATAATGACCTAAGAGAAACGGTATTTTCATTACCAAACAAAGGGAGCGCTGATGACATAACATCAGAATTCAGAACCCAATAAATACGTCACTGGAACTTGGACAGGTACCTTCTTTATTAAAATTAGTACTGAGGAGACCTATTAATATGTTAATAACCATTGAAAAGATATTAGAAAAAATAGTATATAAGCAATTAATGCAATTTATCTTAACAAATAACATTTTAATTGTAAATCAATCAGGTTTTAGAAAAAACCACAGTTGCGCATCCGCCCTTTAAGATATACTTTATGAGTGGAAAGAACTTTTAGATGAAAATTATGTAATAGTAGCAGTATTTTTGTTTTGGATTTGCAACGGGCGTTCGAAACAATAGACGGAGAGATACTGATAAAGACATTAAAACAAATTGGAATAATTTAATAGCACACTGGACTGGTTTATTGATTATCTAAATACCTAATAGAAAACAAGTAACAAAAATTAATAACCATATATCTTCAGAGCTATCAAATACCAGTGGCGTACCACAAGGGAGTACATTGGGCCCGTTGTTATTCTTTATTTATGTTAATGATGCAGTTAAAAAAATAGTAATTGTTTAATACATATGTTTGCAGATGACACATTATTATATTTTGGTTCAAAAAATTTAAATAATTTAATGAAAACTATTAATTTGGAAACTACACAAGTGGTTTAATAGAATTCCACTAAAATTAAATATTCAAAAAACAAAATTTATGCTTAAAGGGAATAACACATTTCAAAAATATTTTAAATTACGTAATATGAATATAAAAGTGGGAAATGCTACTTTAGAAGTAGTAGACAACTAAATATCTGGGTTTTATTGTGGATAATCATCAAACTTTTAAGGACCATGTATTGTATATACTTGACAAAACTACTAAAAACGACAATTTTTTATCGCGAGTGTCAAGGATTGCTGTCTTCAATACACTGGTTCTCCCACATCTTGTTTTTAGTTCATCTAGACTTTATCTTGCCAATAAGAATGAATTGGATAGGTTGCAAAAACGTCAAAATCGATGTATGAGAATAATATTGGCTTCAAAAAGGGATACACTTATAAAAAAATATGCAAATATACTGAACTGGCTATGGGTTGAAGGGTTTTTACAATATTAGATATTAACACTCGTCTATAAAATAAAGAATGGTTTAATACCCAATTACTTGACAGAACAACTAGTTACAAACGAAACTGTACATAAATACCCAACAAGAAATAAACACAATTTTTATATAACAACAAATAATAGACCAAGTACTGAGAAAGCAGCATTCCACAAATGATTGATTGTGTTTAATTCTGTACCTGATCATATCAAGAATATTTCCAAATTTAATTGTTTCAAAACAAAATTGAAAAACACCTAATAGGGGAATGATACCATAAAAAATGTCTGTAGCAAAAATATATTGCAAGCAAGGTTAGATTTTTATTGAATTTGGTCAATTAGGTGTAAGGATATGGAGCAAGATCAACTTAAATATTTTTTGTTTGTATTTTGGAGAAATTGTAAAACGTATGGTGCATATTGCTAAATAAAAAATATTATTATTATTATTATTATTATTATTATTATTATTATTATTATTATTATTATAATTATGAATTAAAGATTTTCCATTCATTCTCCCTAATGCTAATTTGTTTAAGTTCGTAACAGACACTGTATCTAAGGCTTTTGCCAAATGAATGAATATTCCAACAGTTTTGTAACCATTGTTAAAGTTCTGTGTTATATTTTCTGCAAAATGTTGAACGGCATCATCCGTGCCAACACCACTCCTAAATTCAAATCAAATCAAATCAAAATATGCTTTATTGTTATTAACAGCATGTGTGTAAACAAAGCAAATAAACAAAGATCATACAAAATAATAAGCGTAGTAATAATTAAATTTCGAATAAAACACTTAACTAGTACTTAATAAAGTCAAGTAGTAAAAATACAATTACACAAAATAAAGTAAAATAACAAAAACAATTGAATATATAAAAAACATAGAGATTAAAAAAGGACTTGTTAAAAAAACATACATCTAGTCATAAAAGTAATAAATCCTATAGTCAAATATTAAAACTTAAAAGCAAACATCATTTAAGGACTAACATTCCACAACCATGACAGCAACAACAAAAAAAAACTCTACATTCATACTTAGAAACAAGATTATGTATTCAAAACCACTCATCTGCATATTAAAATATATCATTATAAAATTCTTGGACATCATAATAGGCCCTCCCAACAAACAACTTTTTTACTTCCCTTTTGAACCGCTGCTGTCCCCCAGAAATCTCCCTAATGCTAACTGGTAAATGATTAAACATCTGACGTCCATTAAAAACAATGGAGTCATGTACCTGGGTGGTTCTGGGAAGAGGCAATATCATCTTATATGTTTGTCGCGTCGGATAGATGGAAGTGTTCACATTTAATGTGGCCCTATACTTTTTATGTATTAGGGACACTGTTTCCAATATAAACAAAGATGGGAGTGTTAAGATCTTGTTTGCAATAAAAAGTGGTCTACATGTAACACTTGTCTTGGCTTTGTTGATGTATCTAACTGCTCTTTTTTGCAAGATAAATACTGTATGCATCAGCTGTTTAGCACAAGAACCCCAAAAACATATTCCATACCGTAAATGGGATTCTATTAATGCAAAATATGCCTGTCTTGATATATTTTTATTAAGTTCATTGGAAATTATCTTTAATGCAAAACAATTTGATGATAGCTTCTTATTTAGATTTTGAATATGATACTCAAATTTTAGTTTGTTGTCTATCAGCAAACCTAAGAATTTATTTTGAGGTGTGTCAGTTAATAACTGACTTTCTAAAAAAAGTGACTCCAAGCTGCATTTGAAAAACATAATGTTGGTTTTAGAAATATTTAAACATAGTTTATTTGCATCACACCACAGTTTCAGTAAGGAAATGTCATGACTGATGATTTCAGCCAAATCTTTATTTTCGGTGCCGCTCCACAAAATTGTAGCATCATCCGCAAACAATGTAAACCTTCCATCTATTTCAATGCTTGCGATATCGTTAACATAAAGCAAAAAGAGAATGGATCCCAGAACCGAACCCTGAGGTACGCCACTGTTTAAAACTTGCTGTTCTGATACAACCCCATTGTAAGATACAGACTGGATCCTATTGTTTAAATAAGACTCAATCCAGCTTAGTCCTCTACCTCTGAACCCATAGATTTCCAGCTTGCGCAACAGTATCCCGTGATTGACGCAGTCAAAGGCTTTTGTCAAATCACAGAACACTGCCGCGGCAACCTGTCGATCATTTATGCTCAGGTAAAGGCCCTCTAGGAAATTAAATATTGCATCGCAAGTGTTTTTCTGTTCCAGAAAGCCAAATTGTGTGGGACTCAAAATATTTTTTCCTCCCACAAAGTTCATCATTTGCCGCTTAACCACTTTTTCCACTATCTTAGATAGTGTTGGTAGTAACGCAACCGGTCTATAGTTTGAGGGGCTTCCTTCATCCCCACCCTTATACAAGGGAATAATGTTAGCTCTTTTCAAACAGCAGGGGAAAACTCCAGCAGCAAAAGAGTAATTTATAGCCTCGGCCAAAATCATAACTGCATTTTGAGGGAGTGTATTAAAAATTTTAGACGAGATACCATCCCACCCTGGCGCCTTTTTACTGTTTAATTCTAAAATTATTTTTTTAATTTCATGCTCATTGGTTGGTGAAAAAAAGAAGGTTTCTTGTACAAATTTATTTCTTAAAAAAGTCTCAAAGCTTGTATCACATTTTATTTGACTTGCTAAGTTTTCGGCTATACTTGAGTAAAAAAATGTTCAGATCATTAGCATTTAGTTTAGAATCTAAAGACGTTTTGCTAAATTTCTTCCCCCGAAGTTCATTAACAATCCGCCAGGCTTCCCTTTGTTTGTTAGAAGAAGAGCCAAGTCGGTTTTCATAATACAGATGTTTAGCTGCCTTTACAATTCTGCGATATATTGATTTATAATTATTGAAATAATTTACAAAAAACTGATTATCCATATTAAACTTTCTTATAAAATGCAGAGATCTTAAATTTTTTGCCGAAACTTTTATTCCCCTAGTTATCCAACATTTCTTTAATTTTTGTCGTAAAGGTTTTAATGGAAAACATGCATTAAAATGTCTGGCTAAAAGAGCGTGGAAACTTGCCAATGGATCCTCACACCTCAACACACTACCCCAATCTTCCCTAATGGTCAGTTGCGAAAACCTATCAAAATTTTTTCTTGTAAACAGTCTACCCCGTCGTCTTGTTTTCGCCTTCCTTCCTTTATTTAAAGAAAAAATACAGCACACCAACTCATGATCGGATAGTGCACTGTTTGTTACATTACATTTAACCTCTTTCTCGTCAAAATTTGAAATAACATAATCTATCAGTGTTGAAGAATGTGACGTCACGCGTGTAGCTTTGTCAACATGCAGATACAAGCCATAAGAGTTGATAAGATTATGCAAAGTAATTGTATTGATGTCCCCAGTTGCTAGAGAATCTAAATTAAAATCACCACAGACAATTATACGTGATTTAGAGGGAAGAACGGAAATGGCCAATTCCACTTTTACCAAAAATTCATGGACATTGCTAGATGGTGCGTGATAAATACATAAAACATAAATATTTATACTTTGACTATAAACAGCACACAACTCAAATATACTTTCTTCCTTGCAATCGTCAATATTATTAATTACTTTAAATAAATATGATGAATAAAAGTCCTCATGAATTAAAATGGCTACGCCGCCATACCCTGTTGTTCGGCAAAATATATCCAAAACAACATAATTTCTTAAAACTAATTGTTCTTGAGGTTTCAACCAGTGTTCACAGATCAATACAATTGTAGGGTAGTTCAAACTATCTAATAAAATACTTAAATCATCCAACTTATTTCTAATAGACTGCACATTTATTAATGCTATGGAGAAACAGTCACTATTACTATTGGATCTAAAAAACTTGTATTATGGTTTGTGTTTGACGGATTATTTTCAGAAGGAACAGAACTTTCAGAAACAGAATCCTCAGAAGGTTCAGAAACAGAATTTTCAGAAGATTCAATTCTGTTACACTGTTTTGACTGATTAACAACATTAGTCAGTTCAACCCCACTAATTGTAGGTATAAAAATCAAATTTTTCACTACTTGCTCAGTTGTACGCAATTTTCTTAATATTAGATTTGCTATATATTTAAATTTGTTTTCTTTTTTACCCTTTAATACAGGGTTTAAACAAGAAATTAAACCTTCTGAGACATGATTTACTCTATTAGTAAAACAAATAAACTTTTCAAAAAAACAATAAATTTTTTTTGCAATGACAAATTTCTCAATAACCGGATGACCTAAAAATATTATATTTGTATGTGTACAGAATTTCACCTTATCCCAAATATCTTTAATTTTTGGTATTTTACCTTGTTGAAATTCATTGGTTCAAATTGGTTATTTGATAATATATTATTAATTTTACTTCATATTGTTAGATACCATCATAAATATTTAAACGGATTTGTATTTTTTGACATCCTGTATACATGTTTTGAAATGAATTAGTGTTATATAAAATAAGGATCTTCTGCTGTCGGTCATGCTGGAGGCAGTCAAGAACAATACCTTTAGCACGCGCGTATTAAACGCCGTCTGTTCGTAAAATATACCTAAATATTCGCTGTTATTTTTAAATATAAGTAATTGTTTAATTATTAGATTATTGTTGGTCCATTAAGTGACATTAATTATAGTGAATCAAGGGACATTTTGTTTGTGTGTTTTATTAATTTTCTAACAATATGCCTTTCAATAAGTACAGGGTGGCTACTGGCTCGAATTTGAGTCTATGTATGGGGAACTCGAAAACTGTAAGAGATACAGTGTCCGTCAAATCAGGGCATAATTGCGTATTTAGGTGCCTAATAATATGCCATGTAGAAAGTGTTAAAATTCCGAATATTTCCGAAAAAAAAAATAAATATTGACAAATCGTTTTATTTTTTTCCTGAGCTTATTTAATAATGGATTTCAAATTGAATTGCACTTTTGTATTGCCACTTTTTCAGCTCTATCCAATGGTGGAATCCGATGTTTCGCCTTCAAGGGGCCATCATCAACTTTCTTTTTTTAAATGCGAACTTTAATTTTTTTTATCATTTTCAGATGATATTATTGGCATTATTAATATGAATAGGGGTTTTTATTTTTTTAATGTTTTTTTATTTTTTAAAATTATTTGTTTTGCTTTGGGGTGCAAATAAATGTACCTGTTTACTTAATTTTACTATTATTTATTTTTATTAAAAATAAAGGTTTTAGTTTTCTACTTAACACAGAAAACAAAATAAAATATTTTTACAGAACATCAAATTAAAAAAAGTAACAAACTATTTAAAATTACGCCAAAACAAAACAAGTAATTTAAAAAAAATAAAAATAAAAACAATTAAAAACGCATATTCATATTAATAACGCCAATATCATCTGAAAAATTATAAAAAAATTAAATGTATTTAAAAAAAAGGAAGTTGATGATGCTTGAAGACGAAACGTCGGATTCCAAACCGAATACCACCATTGGATAGAGCAGAAAAAGTGGCAATGCAAAAGTGCAATTCAATTTGAAATCCGTTTTCAAATAAGCTCATAAAAAAATAAAACGATTTTTCAATATTGCGGTTTTGTCCGGATATCTCCGGAAATACTTGGAATTTTAAAACTTCCTAACTGGCATAATGTTAGGCACCTAAATACTAATTTTTCCCTAATTTGACTGACACGGTTTTCAAGTTCCCCATATATAGACTCGAATTTGAGCCACCCTGTACATGTGGCTGCTATTAGGTCGAAAATTTCTTATTTTTTTGTCTGTTACTAGACTTAATGGAGCAATTATGGTTTTTTGGATACTGGGGTAGACCCCTGGTTTGCTGACAAGGTTTATAATGTAAAGGACAGGCCTTAACAAACCTTCATGGTTATCCTTAATAATGTCGGTAGAAATAGAGTTTATTTGTAGTATTAATTCGTTGTTTGTGACTTCTACGAATTTAGATGAATTGTATATTCTTGGTTCTTTAAATTTATATCTGTTCTTATTTATTTTTTCTTAAATTTTCAATAAATATTTAAAAATTGATTTGATATTTTCATACTGCTTGTGATTTCTTTATTGTCTTAACAGATTTTATTTTAGTTTTGTGTTTTGAGTATCATTCAAGGCTTCTCGAATAATTTCCCAAATTTGTCTAGGGTCATTTATATTATTATTTAGTTTGTTCTTATAAAAAATGTTTCACTTTCTTGATTAATTTAGACAATTAGTTCCTGTATCTTCTGAAGGGTTCTGGGTAATTTTAATATTATGAATTAAGCTGTTGACAGAAATCCACTTCTCTAACGAGGCAATTTTTCCAGTTATCACAGAAGTGTCATCTGCAAATTGCATGATATGACGATCCGTTATTAATGGAAGTTCATTACGGTAACTTATGTAAAAAAGAACCTCATACTAATTGTTGCACACTCTACCTAATTCTCCATAAAACTGAATTGAATAAGGCAATAGAAGGAATAATATCTACAACTTATTTTAGTTTTCCTGCACTTGCTATAAGCAAATAAAGAAACAAACTCTGTAGTGTATTCTGTGTCTGTCATTATAAATTGCTGAAATGGCATGCATGATGATCTGCAATAGACCAAATATCGAGCTGAATATATATTGCAAGATTCAATCAATTCATCAAATATCCAATTGCTTCTGTTCATGTTCTCCACTTCTAAGATCTAGGGTGAAATTTTGATATATTTGCATTTTTTGTTACCAAAATACAGTAATTTTGATAGTAGATTTTGCTCGTTGCTAAGTAGTTAAGAATAACGTTGGATGAACAGATAGCTTTTGCTTGTTGCTAAGTTTACTAAGTAGTTAAGAATAACATTGCTGACCACTGACCAATGCTACCACTATTCATATGTTAGAAACTTAAGATTATACCAGATACTTTTACTCTACCTAATTAGTATGTTAACATTAGGTTTGTTCTAGCAGCGATTTCAAACACTTCCAAACCATCCAGAATTTGCGCATAGCGATATAAGCGATGCTTATATCATTATGCACAAACTCCGGATGGTTTGAAAACGCTGCTAGAACAAACCTATTATAAATGATCAATTTGTAGTGGAAAAAATATATAACGGTCTGCACATGGCATATTTTCAAGTGTATAATTTTACCTGCTCAGAATTAATTGACTTAGATATGGAAAACACAGCATTAGTATTTCTATTCCAGGACCCATTAATGTTAACAGGCAGCTGAGCACTGACAGTTTGTAATATAACAGGATCATTAAATGTTTTTTTAATGCCATTCATTTCATCAATATTATTAGCAACTCTTTCCAATATAATGTCATTTGCATCGATTAGGATTTCTGTTTTCTTTTCTGTTGTTTGATTTCGCATGTTACCTCCAACTTCATTTTTTTTCAGGACTAATGTTATACCATCCAATATTTGCTGAGACTCTTCATGCAGATTTTTGGTGAAGGACTCAAAAGTCGAATAAAAATTCCAGTCCCTGCCTGTTGGCAGAGAATTGGAATGCTTAATGCCCTCCATTAAACGTGTAAAACCATCCTAAAAAAGACAGAGATACAGACAATTAGAAAATGAATTTCAGAGACGGCAGGATGCAGTATATTACCTTCGTAAACTGGGCAACGGTTTTATAACCAGGAAGCATCTCTTCTTCCATATTACCAGAATATATTGTCTTGATGTGTTAGGCTGATCTCATTAATATTTAAATTCTAAGCATGAAAATATACCTTTTTTTTAAAAAAAAAACTCCTATTCAAATTGAAAGATGGTCTTTTTTATAATTATAAGATAACATAACCCAACTTTTCTATTTTTCTCCTCTTCTTCTTACTTCTTCAATTTTCTAACTCTACGGCTTCAGATGCCAAGCCAAATCTATCATTAAATCTGGTTGGTTGCACCCGAGATTATTTACGATTCATGGGTGGCACCCGGTGGTGGCACCATTGTCAATGTTGTTCTGTGTGTCAGTGACTATAGAGCCTATGGAAGGCATAGCGGCCACCCGTGACGTGAAAATGAAATGTAAAACAACTGTGACCCGGTCCCCTCAACGTCTTGTATAAACAACGGTTGAACTAAAAAAATTAGCTGGGTTCCGCCACAACTGACGCAAATACTGACATGTGCGAGACGCTAAAAGCTGAAAAGCATTAAAACTGAAATAATATTAAAGTTTTAATTAAAGAACATGCATCAGAATATTGTCGGGATAAATGTTATCCGCAACGCCACACCTTGTTTAGCTTGCAGGAATATAGCTCAAATTCGGGATCGATCTACGTCAGGTGAGCAAAGATGTTAAAGAAAGCACTTTAGTTAAAAACAATAACAACGTATCAGTAACAACAGTAGACATTTGACGTTTCCACGTTTCCGAGACCCAGGTCGCGAGATTTCAGGCACTAGTGCACTTGTGAATAAAAGGCGCGTGATTGGCTAGCTCGTGAGGTGACGCCATGTCTTCGCGATGCAACCAGTTGTTTGTAAGTCATGGTCTAGGGGTCTGCATGGTTAGCCTTCATTTCGGCGACTCGGGTTCATATCCCGTCGGTTTTTTTTTAAGTTAACAGTTTTTTTCTTAATTTTTGGGTCTCTCTTGGGTATGGTTTCAGTTAGCACTTGGTTAGTTTCCTTGTCTTGAGCCCCGGAACGAGCGAAGCGAGCGGAGGGCCATATACCTTCCAATTGCTCATTGCACTAGTATCTAAAATGTCGCGCCCCGGTCGCACATATTTTATTGTTAACCATCTACACTAGTCCTTTTGCCTGACGTTTCCTGGGCTTGCGTAATCACATTCCTGACAAATAGATGTATTTATGGTCCAGCGAAATACGTTCAGTGGTTCTAGTGAGAAGCGTCTAGGGCACTAACTAGCTTTTCGATGCGAAATCAGCGGCCATGCGTAATGGCTGAAAGTATCGGAATTACCCAAGTCTTCATCCACTAAAACGGAGTTTTATCCACAATACCGAAACAGAATTATTGCACTCGACGCGCGTTTCGCTAACCATGTTAGCATCATCAGGAGATGATTAAAACTAAATTTAAAACTCTACCTAACTGGCTTTTCTACTAAATGTTTGCTTAATCAAGCGGAACCAAAGGGACCAATCCTAGAATCCCACTAGTCACGCTCGATCAACCAATACAATGGACTATACGGAATAGGCCCTCTATCTCTATTTAAACTATTCTTACATTTAATAATTTCCATACTTTCATATGCGTCTAATAATCTCCTATCAGTCTTATTATGAATTAATTTTAAATTTTTAATTGTTATTCTATGATTATTATTACCATACTTTAAATGAGCTATGTGTTCCTTGAATCTCGTGTGTATAGATCTTCTAGTTTGCCCAACATACTTTTGGTTACAATCCATGCATCCAATTTCACATATTCCACTTCTTTCTAATATTTCAATTTTGTCCTTTGGACCCCCTAAAAATTTCTTAATGTTGAACTGAGTTTGGTATACTAATTTTAAACACACTTCCTTAAACACTTTTTGAAGTCCTCTAGTATACTGAGGATTATATGGTATCGAGACATATTTTGTATTGTCATCCTGATTGACGAAAGAAGTGGAATCACGAATGGTCTTTCTAAACAAATGCCTATTAATTAGCCTATTTATTAAGTTAGTATTAAAACCATTAACTTTCGCTATATTCCTAATTTTCTCCTTTTCATTATTAAATCTTTCTCTGCTGAGAGGAAAGTTAACCATACGGTGTACCAAAAAATGAAAGCTGGCCATTTTGTGTTGGTCGCAGTGGAAGGAGTCATTAGGAATATATCGGTTAGTGGCAGTACTTTTTCTATAAATATCAAATTCTGTGTTATTATCGTTCCTAATTACTAAAGTATCCAAAAATGGAAGTTTGCCATTGTTCTCGACTTCATAAGTAAATTTAATGGTGGGGAAACGGTTGTTTAGGTTGGTTACAAAATCTTCGATATTAGCGGTTTTTGTGTGGAAAATCGCGAAAATGTCATCCACATACCTGTACCATACCCTTGAAAAATATTCGAACTCTTGACTGATTTCATTTTCAAATTTACTCATGAAAAGGTTAGCTAAGAACGGCGATAAACAGTTGCCCATTGCCGTGCCTTCAAGTTGTTGGTAATAGTTATTTTTATATTGAAAATAATTTTGATCCATGCAAAGTTTGGTTAAAGTTAAATATTCTTGTTTGATTTCGTTATCAAAACTGTTCATCTCAAGTAATTCACCAAGGTATTGCAAGGTCTGTGGGATTGGTACACTAGGGAACAATGAGCAAACATCAAACGAGATT
>JAEQML010067834.1:0-18751 GCA_016904865.1 Pissodes strobi | reverse complement strand
GTTAATTGAACGACTAACCAAAGCTAGCCAAAAGTGACCATAAGCACCAAAACAGGCTAAAACGTATCGTAACAGGTTACAAAAATTAAAGTAAGTTAAAACTAACCAAAACGAAACGAATTTAAGCGACTAACCAAAAACATTAAATTTGCTTATAACGTATAGGAACCGATTCAAATGACTAAAATAAATTGGAACTAATTGAAATTAACCGAAAGTTGATTGAATGACTAACCGAAAGTAACTAATAGCACCAAAACGGGGTAAAACGTATCGGAACGGATTAAAAATGTTAAAGTAACCCAAATTAGCCGAATATTGGCAAGTAACCAAAGACATTAAAATTGGTTATAACGTATCGGAACCGGTTCAAGTGACTAAAATAAACGGGAGCTAAGTGAAAGTTACCGAAAGTTAACTGAATGACTAACCAAAAGTAAGTAAAAGTACCAAAACGGTCTAATACGTATCGGAACAGATTAAAAATACTAAAGTAAGTTAAAACTAACCCAAATTAGCCGAATTTTGGCGACTAACCGAAAGTAATCAAAAACTCTAAAATTGGTTATAGCGTATCGGAACCGGTTCAAATGATTAAAATAAATTAAAACTGACTGAGATTAACCAAAGTCGATTGAACGCGTAACCAAAACTAAACAAAAGCACCAAAAGGGCTAAAACGTATCATAACAGATTAAAAATATTAAAGTAAGTTGAAACTAACCCAAATTAACCGAATTTTGGCGACTAACCTAAATTAATTAAAAATATTTAAATTGGTTATAACGTATCGGAACCGGATCAAATGACTAAAATAAATTAAAACTAACCGAAACTCACCGAAAGTCGATTGAACGACTAACCAAAACTAACCAAAAGCCCCAAAAAGGGTTAAAACGTATCGTAACAGATTAAAAATATTAAAGTAAGATGAAACTAACCAAAATTAACCTAATTCTGGCGACTATGCTTGAATTAATTAAAAACATTTAAATTGGTTATATCGTATCGGAACCGGTTCAAATAACTAAAATAAATTGGAACTCATTGAAAGTAACCAAAATTTGATTGAAAGACTAACCAAAACAAACCAAAAGTAACTAAAAGTACCAAAACGGGCTAAAACGTATCGGAATAGTTTAAAAATATTGAAGTAAGTTAAAACTAACCCAGATTAATTCAATTTTGGCGACCATCCTAAACACTAAAGTTGGTAATAACGTATCGGAACCGAAAGTAATCGAAAGTTGATTGAACGACCCAATTTTGGCGACTAAAAACTAACCAAAAACATTAAAATTGGTTATAATGTATCGGAAAATGACTAAAATAAATTAAAACTAAACCAAAGCTGATTGAACTAACCCAAACTAACCAAAAGCACCAAAACGGACTAAAACGTATCGGAATAGGTTACAAAATTTAAAGAGCCCAAAAATAATCGAAAATTGGAAACATTCATAAAATATATTTGTATACACATTTTATAGAAATAACATATTTCTATTTTTTTTTATTAGTCTTACAACCATTTCATCATTTAGCCATGTTGATTTTAGTTTGGCAATATTTTTGAATTATATTTCAATATAAAAGGTCTCAAAAGAGCGGGACATATTTTCCGATTTTCGAATTCTTCTAAAAATTCTAGTTATATTTCATGTGAGGCGTTCCATATCAAAACTCGCCTTATCCCTTTAAGTCTATTTTCAGAAATGAGGAAAAACCGTTTATGTTCTTATCACTGGCAATTGTTTAACGGCAATTTCTGTATAAATTTATAAGACACTAAACAACTCTTGGGTTATGCTACTTTTAATCATGTTTTGATCAATTATTTTATTTTTTCATTTTTATTTTGGATAAGGCGAGTTTTGATATGTCTCTGTGCATAAGGCGTGGTTTGCAATGCACAAAAAATTTTATATGTAAACTTATGATTAAGACTAGGGGCAAAAGGTTAAAATTTTTTATTGTAAAATTAACAAAATATAAACAAGAATTGCAACTACACTCTAGGTTCTTTAATTTCACCGTTATTCTCTTGGCAAAACTCCTCCGGATCGTCAGTACCCCCATTTTGAACCATTTCTTCACCAACTACCTCAGTATTTAAAAGGTTTTTGTAAAACGATTTTTCTTCCCTACTGACCCATTGTACACCAAAATGCTTTGTTAAAAGGAAATAGAAAAAAAGGCAAGTACCTTGCCTTTTTTTTCTATTTCCCTTTTCCATTTCTTGGGCTCGCTTGGGTTTTTCTTGCTTTTTTTAGGATCTGCAAGCACAACAGTAATGCCCATTTTAGCACCTTAATCGAAATCAATGAATTTTCTATTAATAACGCGTTTAAATTAATAATCCAAGTTTACACGCCAAGTCATCGTTTAATAAACAATGCGACTATGAACACAGAATCGCACGGGAACAAGTTGTTGTGATCAGGTGATACGAAATCGAGCATTCTGATTGGATAATTGGATAAGGCGTGTTTTGAAATGACGATGTAGTTGGATAAGGCGAGTTTTGATTTGAATGTCGATATATAACCGTAGATTTGTGAAGGATATGGCTAGTTTTGCCCCGTTTTGCTATACATGCCGCATGGGTATTAGGTCAAAGAATAATTTTATGCATCAAACACAATTTTTATGAAAACTGGATAAGGCGAGTTTTGATATGGAACGCCTCATGTAGCATGTCGAATAGCATTCCTTACATTTAAATGCAACTGTTTTCAAACAGTAACTTTGAAATTGTTGTAACTTTAAACCCCTGTAGAATTTGATCGGTTTAACTTAGAGCGAAACGATTTGCATCTTCTTATCTTAGTTATTTAGTATCTATCTAGAGATACCAAATTTTCGGTTTGGTGGGGAGTATTTTCCAGGTTGTGGTTATGTGGAAGATAAGAAAGTGCAAAACATTTCGTTTGACAATAAACAGTTCGGATTCTACAATAAAGGTGTAAGTCTCAAAAACATTGTTTTTGCTGGTTGTTTTTCGTAAAAGTCGATCGTTATCCAGATATATCCATTGTTTCAGATTTGATCAGCACCTTGATAACATGTTGATTCGCTGTAACTTTTTTGTTTTATCAAGGTATATATCAAGGTAAACAAAAAAGCAAAATGTAGGGTTGGTAGCCAAGCTTTTTTCTAGGTTACACATAAAACAAAACACTAACAATTTTCTGACATAAAAGCCTACTCTTTATTTTTTTTTAAATAGAACACCCTGCATATTACTAGATTTATGGACTCTCTAGTGAAATCTAAACACATGTCGTGTATAATATCCTATCCCTATCTTTAGCTGTTTACGAAATATTCACAGTTAAAAGTCGGGCATTTTGACATTTTGACAGGCTTTAAAATCTAAACCGCACGAGATCAAAGAAAACGGTTTGCACATCTCTATCTTAGGTTTTCATAAGCTATCGAATGACAGTGACTTTGAATTTAACTGGAGGTTTAAAAGTTCCGGTTAATTTCATCCGCGGGTTAAATTCAAAGTTACTGTCATTCGATAGCTCATGAAAACCTAAGACAGGAATATGCAAACCGTTTTCTTTGCTCTCGTGCGGTTTAGATTTTAAAGCCTATCAAAATGTCAAAATGCCCGACTTTCAACTGTCAATATTTCGTAAACACCTGAAGATAGGTATAGGATATTATCCTATACCTATCAGTTATCGTCTGTAGTGTTATGTTATGTGCACAGTCAAGTATTCGGTTCTCGTTAAATCGGCTTTTGTGACGTAAAAAGTTAAAATTAATCTGTGTGTTTACTACTGTCACATTTATAAAACCTGTAGTTTCCAATGGTGATTTAATATTTGGTGTGTTTTTACTCCTTATAGGGGAAAATTGGAAAAATGTCGAAAACCCTTTAAAGTTATTTTACCGTTAAATATTTATCTGACTTTTTTTGTTCATGGTATTCCAATTCTTATCAGAACCTTGTTTATATTGATAGAGATCTCCTTTTTTTTACTTTCGCATATTCAGATGCAGAATTGAATCGATTGGAATTGGACAGTGCCGGACTAAACATTTTGAACTTATATACTCGTATTATAAAAGTTAATGATTCAAATGAATGAAAGCGAACAAAAAATTAGAATGGGCGAGTCGGATACACTGTTTAAATGTTGCACTAAAATAAAAAAGACGGACAATTATTTTTGTATCGAATGCTTAAATATTTTTCACAAAAGCTGTACTGAAAGAACTGACTTTCAAATAATCGAGACACATAAAATTCTGTGTTCAAAAAAGTGTAATGAAAAGTTTAATGAATCCACCGACGACACTGTAAATGGATTAAAGAACAGACTTAAGGAGGTTATTGAGGACAGAGACACCACCATAGACAATATCAACGAAAATCATGGCTCAGAAGTAAAAAATTATAAAGATAAGATCGAACAATTATGTAAGAGCATAAAAGAAAAGGATGCTCTACCAAAAAGGGATAGAAAGCGCACGCAAGATTTTACAGATTTGGCTGAAGCTGAAAACAACTTAAGGCTACAACTTAAAGAAAAATGCGACAAAATTTCTACATTAAATAAGGAAATTTCTTCCATAAACAGCGATAACTTAAAACTAAAGGATGAACTTTCTTCAATGACGAATGAATATGGTCGGATAAAGAACGAGCTCGGTGAACTCAGTAAGTTGAACAGAAATATGGTTGACACAATTCGAATGTTGGAAGAAGATAATAAAAGGTGCAGTGATGAGCTGTGTCATTTGCGTAGGACCAGTTTGCTTGCTGATACTACGAACGATCCAGGCTATGGGAAGGTACGAGTTAAGACGCGCATTGTTAACGTGACAAGAAAGCCGCAGTTATTGGTTATTGGTGCCAAAGATAGTGTTATTGGTTGCGGAAACTTATTTAAAAAGTATTCAAATTCTAAATATGATGTAAATTGTCAGTATAAGGTAGGGGTTTTATTTAATGAAATCGCAAGTGATTGCTTGAGTTTCAGTCGAAATTTTACTAAAAAGGATTTTGTGATATTATTTTTGGGATGCGCAAATGCTCTACGTGGCAAACCTATCGAAAAAGTACATGTTGAAAAATTATTGTCTATTTCTAGAATTACCAATTTAGTCGTAATTGGATCTTCATTTGCTTGCAATCGAAATAGTTATTTGTGTATTTAGAGCGCAAAGTAACGGATTGCCGCTTGAGAAAGAATGTTACTGCGCGACGCGTAGCGGAGCGCAGTAATCTTTCGAAAACGGCAATCTTACTTTGCGCTCGAAAAACACACAGAACTTTTTCTACAGCCGCATTTTTTAAAATTAAATGCAAATTTTTCTCTAGACTTATTCTGAAATTTGCGAATGACTGTCAGTTTTGACATATTATGTTCGGGCTTCGGGCATATTTAGAACAGGATTGCCAGCAACAAACTGTAACAAACGCACGACTGTC
This sequence comes from Pissodes strobi, assembly GCA_016904865.1. Taxonomy (NCBI): domain Eukaryota; kingdom Metazoa; phylum Arthropoda; class Insecta; order Coleoptera; family Curculionidae; genus Pissodes; species Pissodes strobi. The sequence continues at coordinate 13,302 of JAEQML010067834.1, read as the reverse complement.
ATTTATTTAACTTCGGTTTCCATGACCATCCAGCACACTAGACGGAAAAAGCGAGAATTTCCTTTTCCATGTTCGCGCTAGAGCGCAAAATAAGGATCCATGGCATTAGTTGATTTTGCGATTTCATTTGAATTTAGTATTTAGTTATTTTGCGCGCGGCTGTAGAAAAAGTATTAAATAGCTTAATTTATAAAGACAATATGACAGTCCAGAGCATTCTTCACAATGAAATAAATGATTCTACTTATTTTTCCATCGATAGTTTTATGCAGGCAAATGAAAGATCTTTTAATGGGGAACCGTCTTATGTTGGCAAGATGCTTTTGTGTAGATTTTTGTGTTCACGGCTGCTTTGCGCATCTATTACAAATGCCGTTGAGCTTGAATCTAATAATAAAGTCTTAAGTGGCAATGTTCAGTCCGAAAGTGGCGTTTTTTAGACCAGACAACGACGAGAGAGAGTTCAGATTCTCTATAATGCATTTAAATATTCAGTCATTAAGAAATAAAGTCGACGAATTATCAATTTTTCTTGAAGAAACGGATAAACCACACATATTGCTTCTGACTGAACATTGGTTACACAGCGACGAAAATGTGTTTTTGCCCGACTATACCGTTTTGTCGATTTATTCTCGGCATGAGTTTATCCATGGAGGTACTTTGGTGTTTGTCCGTGATTGTGTTTTAGAATTATATACGGTTGTCGATATTGCAAAATTTAACCATTTACTAGTGGAAAAAGAGTTTGAATTTTCTATAGCACATATGCCTAGGTTAAGTATTTCTTATTGTATGTTTGTATAGACCGCCGATAGCTGATGCGAACGTGTTTGTAACTAGATTGGAAGTACTTTTGTCTCTATTTCCTAGAAATAGCAACATTATATTGGCAGGGGATTTGAACATAAATTATATGGACAGATCGAATGTGAACACCATTATGATAACCAATCTGTTGACCTCATTTGATTTGCATATGCATGTGAACGAACCCACAAGAACAACAAATATGAGTTCATCTTTAATAGACTATTTTTGTTCGAATCTACCAAAACACGTATTTAGGGAATGTACTGTGATTAATGCTGGTCTATCAGATCACGAGGCAATTTTATGTAAGTTTGGGATACCTTCTAAGCACACTAAAATAGGAAGACGTCGCGGAAGGATGTATACTAAGTGTAACTTTGAAAGATTTTCCCAAATGTGTGCTAATGTTGATTGGCCTAATATTATTAATTCAAGTGATCCTGTGGCGTGTTTTCACAATATTTTATCGCATAACTGTAACCAATCTTTTACAGTGAAAACTCTTAAGAAAAAGAATAGCAAGCCGTGGTTTACGAAAGCTATAAGAACATCAGCTATAAATATGCGTTCTTTGCATAGACTTCGTAAATATTTTTTGGATAGTAACATTTTTATGACTCATTATATTGAATATCGTAAAATTTACAGGCGAGTAATTAGAATGGCCAAACAACGTTATTTTTCTAATCGTATAAATCATTCAAACAATACACAGAGAGAAACCTGGAAAATCGTTAATGACTTGCGTGGAAGAGACAGCAAAACAACCCAGTCGTCTGTCAGCGCCAATCAATTCAATTCCTTCTACTGTTCCGTGGCCTCAAGTCTTTCGAGTCAAATCCTTCCAAGGGTTGATGCTTTGTATTATTTGCGTAATGTGGCAGTGATGGATTCGTTTTATTTTATTCCCACTGACATTGAAGAAATTAGGCAGGTATTTTATGAGATAAAGAATAAAAATGCAGTGGGATGGGATGATATTTCTTACGCGTTAAGCTCACTGGCGGAGGCTATTAACTTATCTTTTATTTCTGGTATTTTCCCACCTTGCTTAAAAATTGCCAGAGTTGTTCCACTTTTTAAGGGGGGAGATCCCGAGTCCCCATCTAACTTTAGGCCAGTGTCGCTACTTCCAACACTATCAAAAATTATTGAAAAGCTTGTTAAGAAACGCATTACCACCTTCTTAATAGCACATGATACACTTAGTAGAGTTCAATTCGGATTCCAGGCTCAGAGAAGCACTAATGATGCGATTTTTTCTTTTTTAAAAGAACTATATCTTTACTTAAATGAGGGAGAGGTTGCCGCTGCGGTATTCTGTGATCTCACTAAAGCATTCGATTGTGTGAATCATGGAGTACTGCTCGGTAAGCTTGAAATCTATGGTTTCCGAGGCGCGTTTTTGATTTGGGTGAGATCGTACTTGACCGATCGTCATCAGTCGGTCATTCTTGGCAGCGAAGTATCATCAACTTTAAGATTAACTTCCGGTGTCCCACAAGGGTCTGTCCTTGGGCCGTTGCTTTTTTTGATTTATATCAATGATATTGTAACTTTGAATGTATCGGGCGCATTCACTATGTTCGCGGATGATGCAACCATTTTGTGGCATTTTAAAGGCAATGACCATTTGGAAGACGTTATTAGTGGCGATTTGGTAAGTCTAAAAAACTGGTGCGATGCAAATTTTCTGACTATTAATATATCGAAGACAAACATTGTTAGCTTTAAGTGTGGGGTGGAGAATGTGTTTTTGAATGCAGAGAGGATACGGAATGTGGACTATAATAAGTTTCTGGGTTTAGTTGTGGACAATAAATTAAAATTTGATCAGCATATTCTGCAGTTGTCCACCAAGCTGTCTAGAGGCTGCTATGCTTTGAGGGTCGTTTCTCAGGAGCTGGATGGTGCAACAGCTAGGAGTGTATATTTCGCCCTTATAGAGGCTCACTTAAGGTATGGCATATGTTTTTGGGGTGCGTGTTCGGGTTATTTGTTCAGGACCATTTTTCTTCTTCAGAAGAGAGCCCTGAGATTCATGCTTGGGATGAAGCGACGGGAGTCTTGTCGTCCTTTGTTTGTCCGGAATAATCTTTTAACACTTCCTTGTATTTTCATCCAAGAGACAGCCTGCCTCATTCATAAGAAATTTAGACATGAAATTCAGGCCACACCGTTCTACTCTGTGCGAAGTACTCACACCGCGGCACTTCCTATACCAACCTCTACTTTGGTCAAAAACTCTTTTATTTATAATGGTAAAAAAATATTTAACCGCCTTCCGCGACAAGTTAGAAAGATTGTGTGTGCTAGAAAGTTTAAAGCGGAAGTGAAGAGGGTGCTTCTGGATAAAGCCTATTACTCTGTCTCGGATTTTTTTGCCGATTCTTTCTAGGAATGTAGCAATATTTTATGTACCTGCTTGTTTTTTGTTAAAGTGTGACGTTCCGTTATGTACGTTTTATATTCCTTGTTTTATCGGTTAACAACATTTTATGGACAACAACTAGGGATGTATATGATGGTATTATTTGTAATCTAGGTTGTAGGGTTTTATAATGTGATATGTTATTGGTCAGGTCATTACTTCATAATTTATATTAATAGGGCACAAAGATTTTAATTCTGTTTATATGTATATTGTTACAGTTTGCAGTTAGCTATATTATAGTTTTGCTTTGTCAATGAGATTCTGTCTTATGATAATAAAGCTGTTTTTTTTGAGTTTGAGTTATACACGAAATGTGTTTAGATTTCTCTAGAGAGTCCAAAAATGTAGTAATATACAGGGTGTTCCATTTAAAAAAATATAGAGTAGGCTGATATGTCAGAAAATCGTTAGTGTTTTGTTTTATATGTAACTTAGAAAAAAACTTGGCTACCAACCCTACAGTTTGCTTTTTAGTTTATCTTGATATCTTTAAAAACAAAAAAGTTACAGCGAATCAAAATGTTCTCAAGATAAATTGAACATGTTGCACCGATTTAGCGTAATTGTGCACTTCATGTATAAACTAGTTCGTGTACTATAGCCAGATCAAAAATTTACTTTCATTTCACCATCTGGATAATATTTTAATCTAATGAATAAAATGAAAAAGCTGTTACGAAAAAATATGCAAAATCGTACATAATACGTTTATAAAATTGTGCAGGTTGCTAAGAATTTATATAAAACAAAATTATTTACTTATATAAGATCTTTTTTAAGCTTAAAAGAGAACAACTAGATAAATCAAAATTTTCAAAATTATTATTGCAGATCTTCACAAGTTCGTCTAAAACCGTAACTACTTGTGCAATATAATCTCTCATATAAAAAAAACTTTTGTTGTGTATAGATCTTGTTAATATTTGAAGATTATCTTGGAGCCAATATTCTATTATAGTTATATTCATTTCAGTTTATTTCAATTTCAATTTATTATATGTGTGTTATAACGTTAAAAAATAAATAATTTTCTAGATAAATGAGTTGTTTAATTGATCGTAATTTATCAAAATAATATGTAACTCAATTAGATTTTTCTTTAGGTAATTGACTTTTCTTTCAAGAATGCTGTACTTACTACAAGTAATCTGCATTCGCCATTCTTAATTTCATTTCAAAAGACATTTTTAAATATTTCTTTCAGGTGTAAAATAAAATAATAGGGGAGAGTAACAATTTTAGTATATAAAGTCCCAAAAAATTTGAGTACGGCTCACTTCACTAAAGATTGCCGTAGGGTTGACGTCAAGTTAGATTTATTTATTTCCTCCCCACTACTAGTTTGAGAGCTGGCAGTAAAAACAACTACCTCATAAGTTACCAAAGGTTTGAATTGACATGTCTGTACTCCTTTAGGTTGTAATTTTAAAACGGTCCGTCTGCCAGGTGTGAGTGGTCGCTTTATTAGTTTAAAATTTAAACAAAAAAAATTAAAATAGCTCATAACTTCCCAGTGGCGGATTTACGATTTATGGGGCCCTACGCTACGTAATTTTTGGGGCCCCTACGCCCTTCCTTTTATTTTTATTTTTTTTAATACAAAGGACAAGATAAAACAAATATTTTCATTTTAGAATTTATTGTTAAGCTAAAACAAAATCAAAATGAAACAAAATAAAAAATATTAAGTAAATAGGAAAACTATGGATGAGATCAAAACCTTTGGTTCATAATCAAATAACTTAAAAGTAACTTCAGGTACATTCTACATAATAATATAAAAAAACACATAAATAAAAAAAGAACTAAGTATAGCATTAAAAATAAAGAAAATATAACAAAACAAATATAATAAACATTTTAGACAAACAAATAAAAACTCAAAAATACTAAAACAAAAATAACCACTTTTCTAATAGTAAAGTAAGAGTTTTCAAAACTACAAAAATATAAGGTACTAAAGGTACAATAGAAAAAAACTAGGTAGTAAGGATACACCTATATAAAATATGAACATATAGGAAACAAACAAAAATCACAATCTAATTTTAATATCGGCAAATTCCCTTATTGCATCATCGTAATTTAAATTACCAGTCAAATCACTTTCAATTGAAAGTATTCCCAAACATTGCAATCTTTCTTCTGCCATAACAGTTCTATATTTATTTTTTATTATTGTTAATTTGGAAAAGGAACGCTCCGCTTCGCAACTTCGGGTAGCGTTAAAAATATCTTTACGGTGGTGTATAAATTGGGAAATACTTCTATCATTTACTATAGATGATAATTAACATTGTTGAGCAACTCGTGTTTTTTTCAGGGTTAAATATTTTTAAATATTGTTTGAACTGCTGTTCGCTATTGAGTTCTTCTTCAAGATCTTCGTTGTAATATTCTAAGAGTTTTTAAAGCCCTCCGCATCAATATCGTTATTTGAGATATACCCTATATCAAATAAACATTTAAATTTAACTGTTATATCTCGATAGACAGAACTTCGGCGATGTAAGTCGTTTATCAAAAAATCCAACAGCCTGTTGATAATCTCAACTCTAAATTTTACTTTTCCAATAAACATGGGCATCTCAGTTTCCTTATTAGCTAGCAATATTTTTCTTTTACGGTTACTGGATTCAGCAAATTCTTTTTCAATATCTTCGCTTAGTTCTTTAGCATTCGCTTCCAATTTATGGGTTTCTGATTCAGATTTTTTTCTGACGTCTTGTAAAAATTGTTTTAAAGAATCCAATAAATGGCATCCTTCTTGTATATCCAAACCAGGCGATTGCAATTATTTGGTAGAAACTTTATTAAAGCGCTTTAGAACTTTTTTCCCAAATTAATGTTAACATAGCAAATTCTAATTTAATCAGCTTTTTGTATAAGTTTTTGGCTTCGTTTCTGCAATCAGTTTTTCTCTTTCGTCCGTGTAAATATGTTTTAAAGATTTTAAAATTTTAACATAAAGGGACTTGATAATACCAAAATAATCAACGACTTCTGGAATTAATTGTACAGCTTCGACTCCCACCTTGCCGAACAAGGTATACAATCTGCAAACTTGTTTATTGACTTAAAACGAGCCAGAAGTCATTATATCGGCCACTCATCTTGGCTCTTGGCTGCGTTGTCGTATGACTGTCCTCTAATGTTTTGTAAAGAGAGAGACTACATTTATTTAAAAATGCAGATATTTCTTGAAACAAATATTCTGATGTGTGATTTTCGATGGGAATGAAAGTCAAAAACCTTTCGTACGGCAATCCTTGATAACAATATCTTACAACAACAGTTAGTTGGTCAAGGTGTGCTAAGTCCGGTGTAGAATCTACAATTATTATGGAATAGTACTGAACATCATTATTATTTATTTGATCGATATATAGCTCTTAATACTTGCTTTCCCATTATAGCAATAAGTTATTCGTACGTTTGGACAAATAGGATACGGTTTTTCCTGATGTAGACTGGCATTTTTTAAAATATTCTTGCAAAAAAAGGGTCAAACTCTGAAATTAACTCAATAATTCCCATAAAATTTCAATTATTGGGTGAGCCCTATTTTTCTTCATGTCCTCTTAATGCTAAACCTCTTTGGCACAAACAGCTACGGCTGTTTGCAATACTTGGTAAAAGTGGATAATTTCTTTTTTGGTCTAGTTCTTTGTCGATAGTATGTTTCTTGAAAACCAAGTTAAAATTGACTGCTCCTGACCTTTACTTTCCTGGTGCATATCCAGTAACCGCAAAATATTAGACCAATCGTTAAGTCCGCTTTTAAATTTTGATTCTACCTTTGAGAACACTTTACACGCAATACAATAAACCAATCCACTGCTTGGTGAGTAACATATCCATTGTCTTTTTATCTGTTGTCCGTTCTTGAGAGTCTTTGAAAAACAACTATTAGAGAAATATCTTTTATATTTTCGCATGTAATTTCAGATTTAGGATATCTATTATTATGGTCATAATTTTGAAAATATGAAAAATCTTTAGCTAGGCATAATTTAATCACATCGTTATTAATACTGTCTGGCTATAAAGCTAAGTCTACATATCAAAAGTTGTATCCAATTCAGCAAATGATTCGTTGCAACGTTCCAATTTTTTGAAGTGAAAATTTCTTTAGGCGCGTTTTGCGTTTTTTCCTGGGGATTGAATTCAATAAAACTGTCACGTATCACGCGTCACGCTCGGTGCTGTCATGCTCTGATATGTATGGCATGTTCCCGCATAGGCGGAGGGTTGATATTTTCAGGGGATGTAGCCTGGGTAAAATGAAGATCCAGGACGAAAACCGGACCCCGTAACCCCCCCTCCCCTGCTATTTCAAACACCTCTGCAATGCAAACTCAATAAAAATAGAAAAACTTCAAAAATGTAACGCTTATCGACTCAAAATTGCTGTATAACTAAACCACCAGGAAAAATATTAATGGGATTTTGTGCTCTATAAACATAATAAAAAGAAGATGCCGACGCGTTGCCCGTTGCGACACGATTCGTGCGACGTTAACATCTAAACAGGAAACAGCGCTGTCAATTTTAAATTTTTGCTCGAAGGAAATGACTTTGTTTACGCACTCTTTACGTCTTTACAGTCTTTACTGAACGTTATAATAAAAATGATAGGTAAATAGGTATAGGCATAAGTTTTTGTATGTAATAATGTAATTAACTTTTAGTGTGTAGTGTGTCGTGATTATAGTTTCCTGAATTTAAATTTATTATAATTATTACTGGAGGGGAGCGTTAGATTTTATTTAATCTAACAGATTTTTTTATAAATTTGGAATTTGGAGTATACTCTTGAAAGTAAGGTGGGCCCCTGCGGGGCCCCCAGGCTGCCCGCGGCCCTACGCTGCAGCGTACTTAGCGTACCGGTAAATCCGCCACTGTAACTTCCTAATTATTACCAGCATAAATGTTTTATGAAAATGGCCTAAGATCTTAATTTCAAAGCAGACGAAGTCAATTATGTCAAAAAAACGCCATGAACTTCCTCAAGGGTTACCGCCGTTATTTTTGTGTCAAAATATTACTCAATATATTACTAATCAAAGTTAAAAGAGAATACTTTGGCAGACGGTCGCATTCAAATCGCAGACGGGTTTAAAATTGAAAAGTTAAAGAAAAATATCTTGACTTTAATTGCAAACTTTAGCGTATAGAAAGTGACCTATTATCTGAAAATAATAGGCCGTGACTCATCCCAAAATTTCTTTCTCAAAACCCACAAAAATCCCAATATGACGAGCGACAAGTTTAGGCGTGCATAAGGAATACGTTCGTAAATTAACAATGTTAAAACAATTAATTTTTAAAATATAATAGTGTATATTTACGCAAATTTATTTGATATAAAACTATGTGTCACTTACTGCCTACATTTTTCAGTTTCGACTTTAGTGATATTATATTTATTTAATTTCAACCGCCCAATAATAACAAAAATACTACCTATTTTTTAAATAAAACCTAAACATTTATATTTTTAGTAGGGTCTAGAATAAACCTGAGTATCAGTATGGTATTAAACCATCGCAGAAAAAAGTTGGTACATCAAAAAGAAACTAAAATAAAACTCACAAACAAAATTTATGTAGCAAGCAATAAGATTATATATAAATAATATTATTGTCAAGAAAATTAAAATGCAAAATGTCCAAGGTGGCATCAAGCTCCCATCAAATTTTTTAGCTTTGTCTATTGGATTTCTTCCTTGGGACACAGTACCACCATGTTTCCTAAGAAACAAATCTAGCCTTGCTTCATTCACACTAATACCATTATGCCTACCATACATCCAGCACACAAATTTTTCAATGCCTTCAATTTGCTCTTCCGATATATCCTGGGAATGGCCGAAGGACGCAAAAATGTTGTCAATATTTACGTCTTCCTCGATAATGTTAAAAAGCTTTATTTTACCTTTTCGAGCAAATGATGGAGTATAATCACTGCCTGTTAAAGCGTGATAGGCAGGTAACGCTTGGGAAATTTCTGTATATATAGTTAACAGAAACGTATCTCAAAATATTTTTTGACTGAAGTCCAGTTTTTATCCAAATTTGCACTTCATTTGTTAATTTGTGCATATTTTCCACCGCTATTATTAATATATCGGTATCGGATGCACGCATCACTACATTTGTATTTTCTGGTAGTTTGGCTATATGAAGTATAATCCTGGTATCAGCTTTGTTATGACTACAACATAAAACCTTATTTAGAGGTTTTATATTGTAGTCACAACGAAGCTGATACTAGGATTATATTTCATATAGCTAAACTACCAGAAAATACAAATGTTGTGATACGTGCATCCGATGCCGTATTAATAACACTGCTATTATTAATATATCGGTATCGGATGCACGTATCACAACATTTGTATTTTCTGGTAGTTTAGCTATATGAAATATAATCCTAGTATCATCATAAATTAGCAAATGGAGTGCAAATTTGGAAGAAACTGGACTTCAGTCAAAAAATAATTTGAGATAGGATTCTGTTAACGATATATACAGACATTTAGGTGGCATCGTTTCTCAAGCTTTATCTGTCTATCACGCTTTAACAGGCAGTGATTATACGCCATCATTTGCTCGAAAAGGTAAACTAAAGCCTTTTAACATTATCGAGAAAGACATAAATATTGCCAAAATTTGTCCTTCTTTTGGCCATTCCCAGGATATATCGGAAGAGCAAATTGAAGGCATTAAAAAATTTGTGTGCTGGATGTATGGTAGGCATAATGGTAGTAGTGTGAATGAAGCAAGGCTATATTTGTTTCTTATTAACCATGATGATACTGTGTCCCAAGAAAGAAATCCAATAGACAAAGTTAAAAACTTTGATATGAGCTTGATGCCACCTTGTCGAAAGGTACTAATAAATAAAATAAAAAGGGTTAATCAATATTGCGCCATCTGGAACTATGCAACAAAGCCTAATCCAATTTTTTTTAATCCTGAAAAACATGGCTTGGTTTTAGTCGATGGAAGATACCAATTTTTACCGGACCGCAAGCCCCTCCTACAATTGATGAGATTTGCAAAATCCCACCTCCGGACATATCGTCGTCAATATCACAAAGTGACGTAACTCGAAAAAAATTAAAATTGAGATAAGTCATACATATAATGTAAAAAGGTATGCTCTACAATTTTACGAAATGGCGTATCTCAATTCATTATATTTATTATGATAGCATGGCGTATCTAGCCTGACTATCTGATAATTGTCCAAAACAGAATTTCACGAAGAGACGTAACTTGAGTTAAGTAATTTTGTTAAATTTGTTTTACGAACTTTGTTAAATTTGTAAGCGGCGTATATCATATTAAGCTGTCAGGACTCGAAATATTATGTGCAATACAATAAAGACTTTATCATTTCAACCAGAAAGTGTTTTAGTGGAAGGTGAAGGAAAAGAAGAGGAAACGTGTGAAAGACAAAAATAGGTCAATAAACAAAAACTAGCGAAGAAAATGAGAGACCTCAGTAAGGATTACGTTAGACCTAAAACAGGTGAATCTGTACCAGCGCGGCAAATTAAGAAAAGGTATAACATTGAAATATGCAAAAAAAATTCACGTTATTGTCATTTATTTAGTGACGAAGATCGAACTAAACTCTTCGAGTCATTTTACGAAATCGGCAATCTTACGAAGCAGTTCGTCAAGTTGTACCTACCAAAAAGAAACTATTTACAAGACTTCCAAGAAGGAACATTCGAGAAGACAACGTACCAACCAATATTTTTGTCAGTGAAACATGCTCGTCATTTAGTATGTAAGACTTTTTTTTTAAATACGTTGGGTGTTTCTGAGCGTTTTATGGGAACTGCCTTAGAGAAAGTAAATGAGAGCGGTTTGTTGGAAGAAGAAGAAAGGGGTAGTCGCCAATTAGCTGCTATTATTAATAGAGACCAGAATCTACGGGACGCCTTTCTCAATCACATTAAAAGATTTCCTAAGGTAGAGTCACACTACTGTAGGTCTAGTTCTACGAAGGAATATCTTCACCCCGGGTTAACAGTATCTAAAATGTATGAGATGTTGTTAAGCGAATTAGATCCAAATGCCGAAAAACCTTGTATTGACTTATACAGAAAAGTATTTAGAACATTAAATTTAGCGTTTCACAAAGCAAAGAAAGATCAGTGTTCTTTGTGTCTCAGTTACAGAGCAGGAGATGATGCTAAGAAAGAACAGTTAAAAGCTCATTTCGAGAAGCATGTTGCAGAAAAAAAGCAAAGTAAGAGAAATCAAACAAAATGTCAAAACAGAGGCTTTAAACAATAATCAAATTTTATGTGCTAGTTTTGACCTCCAACGCCGGTATATTTACTTGCCCTAGTCGCTAGAGAGTGCTATCTTCTACAAGAAAATTTTACGGTATATTACATTGCTTCAAAGGAATGTTTTTGCTATCTTTGGAATGAGATACAAAGCAAACGAGGTGCTTCTGAGATAAGTTCCTGTATTTGTGTAGCTTAATTTTTAACTTGTTAACTTTTATGTGTTATTTTGAATGTATTTAAGTAAGTTACATTTTTATCTTTTATGAAAACTTAATAGTTTTCAGATATTTTATGTTTGGTTCCATATGTTTGTTTTTGTTCATGTGCATTTTTTCACCAATTTTCGTAATAAACTGCCATTTTCGGCAAATTGTACTGCAGATTATTATCCTTATGATCCTGTTTTAGACATTTATTAATGGCGTAACTATTTTTGCTAACACCACACAATGATTCTACAATTTCACATAGTGACGTATCTCATTTTTTGTAATTTTTTGTAAACTATAGCAATTTGTTTTTAACAAATGATCTATGAACATGCAGTTCACATGTGCATCTCTTACTAAACCAAAAATTAGCATCGAGACTGCTACTGTTATTGATCACGGTTCAATTAAACTTTATAAAAAACTTTAAAATGCTCTCCTGTAAAGTTGTGAAAATCGAGTTACATCACTTCGTGATATTGACGACGATATATGAACATGAAATCCCAGCCGCAGACATAGATGAAGATGAAATATTTGACAATGCAAGTAGTGATGAAGATAAATAGTACATTAAAATTTGCATTTTAATTTTCTTAATAATAATATTATTTATTTATAATATTATTGCTTGCTACATTGATTTTGGTAGCGAGTTTTATTTTTATTTCTTTTTATTGTACAACTTTTTTCTGCGATGGTATTAACTTGATACTAAGGTTTATTCTAAACTCTACTAAAAATATAAATGTTTAGGTTTTATTTAGAAAATAGGTAGTGTTTTTGTTATTATTGGGTGTTTGAAATAAAATAAATATAATATCACTAAAGTCGAAACTGAAAAATGTAGGCAGTAACTGACACACTTTACATTTTATATCAAATAAATTTGCGTAAATACACACTATCATATTTTAAAAATTAATTGTTTTTAACATTATTTATTTACGAACATATTCCCTATGCACGCCTAAACTTGTCGCTCGTCATATTGGGATTTTTGTGGGTTTTTAGAAAGAAATTTGGGGATGAGTCAAGGCCTATTATTTTCAGATTTCGGTTTAGCTTGTTTTTTACTTATTTTTTTTTCTTAAGGAGCACTACACCTGAGGACGTTTTAATGAAAAAATTATATTACGCGTACCTTATTATATTGATAGCAACAAATTTAGGCCCGTCTGTTCTTAGAATGTGATCGTCTGCCGAAATTTTCTTTATACGTCTTCGTTACATACACAACAATAATAATATTCTGTCAAAAAAATTGAAGGTTACTTGTGAGGAAGTTGGCGGCGTTTTTTGATATTATGTTAAAAGCTTATTTTAAAAATTTAATTCTTTAATTAAAAAAAAAATCGCATATATCCAAATAGGTCACTTTTTTATACGCTAAAGTTTGCAATTAAAGTCAAGATATTTTTCTTTAACTATTCAACTTTAAAACCGTCTGCGATTTGAATGCGACCGTCTGCCAAAGTTTTCTTCTTTAACTTTGACTAGTAATATATTGAGTAATATTTTGACACAAAAAT
>JAEQML010067833.1:0-18751 GCA_016904865.1 Pissodes strobi | reverse complement strand
AATTGCGTGCAATTAACTTACGAACTCGAATTATTATTATTTTGTTGTTTGTTTTCGAACAAAGATTAACTTTATAATTTTTTTGCGGCGGTTACCAATGTATCATAACTGATACCCAGATAAACATAGTTAGTAATACGGCTCTGTAACGGATCATGATTTGACGTGCGAAGTGAATATTCGAGTTATTTGAATTTACCTATAACGAGTAGATAGATATTTGCAGTATCGCTGGCCTTCGTCATATTTTACTGACATTGTGATTAAGGCTTAACGCGTTCATCATAAATTACAATTAAATATTTCGGCGTTTGTTTATATTAAGCATATGATTTATTTCGTCAAGTATCTTGAATGAATTATTGGGAACATGTGATTTGTCAGGCCATGCAATCATTGGTGGAGCGAGATATTCGAAGTGGGGATTATCTGTTCCTTGAGTTTTCAATTTATTGACGTCACTCTGCGTCGACCTTGCTCTGAGTCAAGCAGTTCTTTTGGGCACTGGTTGGAATCAATTTTTGATTTTACTTTTGATGGGATTTTCTAACCGGGCCATTTTTTAATAGTTTCAGTCCATATCTGTGTCTTATCTTTTCTTAAGTGTTGGTGTTTGAAGCTGTCCTTTGTGAGATTTGAATGCTGCTTTAGCGAGAGGCCTTCTCGCCCAACTGTAAAGCTATCTAGCGATAAGCAACTGGCTACCCCTACACAGGGTCCTACCGTTGGGTCTATTCTTATCGTTGGGTCTATTCTTACCGACGGGTCTACTCCTATCGATATACCGTGAGCAGTTCTTTTCTGGAAGCTGCCTGAGGAGCTACTCATCAGCTAAATAAAAAATTTAAATTTTTATATATATATATATTTTGTGATAATTGCGTGCAATTAACTTACGAACTCGAATTATTATTATTTTGTTGCTTTGTTTTCGAACAAAGATACACTTTTTAATTTTTTTGCGGCGGTTATCAACGTATCATAACTGATACCCAGATAAACATAGTTAGTAATACGGCTCTGTAACGGATCATGATTTGACGCGCGGAGTGAATATTCGAGTTATTTGAATTTACCTATAACGAGTAGGTAGATATTTGCAGTATCGCTGGCTTTCGTCATATTTTACTGACATTGTGATTAAGGCTTAACGCGTTCATCATAAATTACAATTGAATATTTCGGCGTTTGTTTAGATTAAGCATGTGATTTATTTCGTCAAGTAGCCAAGTAAAACCTACTATTTCTCGTTGAAATACAGTGTTACCATAAATTAATCTGCTAGAATTGCTGGTCATTTTCTCATCTCTTTTCCTTCTTTTATGATCAACTATGATATATTGTATTTAAAAGTAATAAACCTATTCTTTGTTTGTTTATTTACCTGTTTTAATTAAATTAGCTTTTGATTAATATTCCAAAGGAGGTCACTAAACGCGATAGGTCTCTCATTTTTCTTATTACTTGCGCTCAATAACTGAAACGTTTGATTAATATTTGAGTGTTTGTTTATCACTGACTTTAGTTGTTTTTGATTAATAGTTGAGTATTTGTTTAGCACTAAATTTAGTTTTTTTCGCTCGGCGACAACTCGTTCTAGCCTACGCATCGACATACATAAATTAATTCAATTTCTAATTTTAAATTCTCAAACTTAAAATTTTTCTTTCAATTTGAAATTATTCATTCTCAGTTCCCTCTAAGCTGGAGTGAAGGTTTTGCGTCCATTAGAAGGACTGCAGAAAGAACGTAACAACCTTAACTAGATAAACCTTCAGAAAACCTGTTACCCATACTATTAAAAGTATTTTAGAAATATTTTTTAACAGGCTTAACCCCATTGTGATACTAATTTATTGATTCAAGCTTAGGAAAGAGTGCTTCGGGTTGTAAACAAATTAAAAAAGATCTGGGCAACAAGGTATTGATAACATAGAAAAAACCTGACCTAGAACAAGTAATTCAAACAAAACAATGTTTTTTAACCTATAGCACGTTGACTCTTGTGTTGATTACCGATTTCCAATTTATCTAATTGCCTTTTTAATAATGACTTCATTCCCCGCGTAGGTTTGAAGCATAAGAAACACGCCGATGATTCATTAGTATTACAAAAGTTTTAAAAAATGTTGAGTCAGAGACGCAAACACACACCCAAAAATAAATATATAATTATTATCATCAGAGCTTTAATTTTTCACTTCAATATTAAATCCCTTTAATTCTTTAGAGTGGCGAAATTGGGCTTTTAATAAAATGATAATGGGATTAATGCTTTTATCGTCAATTCTCTACAATATTAGGCGGCGACAATAAATTAACTCGACTACAGTGTGGAAATATACCTGTCATAAAAGACCTGAGCTCCGTGCAAGTCCTGCTGCACCCTTCCGGGCACCAAACGGGCTCCCTGCGTGGGCCTGTGTTGCCCTTTACACCTGCAGGGATCGTGCTTGTCCAAGTAGTGCGCCAGCGTGTCCCATCCTCCGCCTACGCGTACCATAACGTGTTTCCTCAGAATCTGAAACCAAATGAAGAATTAATTGAAATTTAAAAATACTTTGATGTTTGAGGGTTGCTTTTAACCATGTTTATATTAGTTATTCCACTATTTTCCTGTGTGACTTGTGTGACTTTTCCCCATTAAAATTCCTAGGCATTGGGCTGTCGCTATTTCGCTGACGTACGACCTTCTCTTAATAAGATTTTATGGCTTTTTTCATTGCCGTTGTGATCAGGAACATTATTAGCTAATTAGTGGCAATTTTCAAAGAAAATATTCCATTACGAAATAACGTTTGCGTACGGTTGGCTAGCCTTTTGATTAGTTCAACGCAATCGTATTTGTTGAAGGAATTAGCGCCGATAAAAATAGTTAACTTCAAATGGTATAAAATGTCTGGTTTAACATTGTTATCCAATATGGGATATAAACTTATTTTTAAACAGTATCGATAGGCAAAAAGGCAATTGAAATTTTATATAAATCTCAAGTAAGACAAGCAAAATATTATAATGAGGAAATCATGTGTCATCAAAGTAAAACCGCATATTATTCAATTACTAACCCACTCATTCCTAAATAATCTATTTGCCCTCAGCAGTCAATTCTTCTTCTTCTTCAAGTGCCTATTCGTTCGAATATTGGCGATCATCCTGGCTATAATGACCTTGTTTACGGCTGCTCTGAATAATTCACTCTCTTGACATAGACCTTTCCCTGGAGATTATCTTTAAGGAGCTGGTATTTGTTTTCGTTTCGCATTATATGGCCCAAATATTCAAGTTTTCTTCTTTTTATAGTGTTTATCACTTCCCTTCCTTTGTTCATTCTTTCCAGTACTGATTCATTAGACACCCTGGATTCTTGTTTCGACCGCGATTGAAGCAGGACTAGTTGGTGTTACTAGTATTTAGCACTGTGGTTTTTCTATCGTTACGATCGCTCGATCTATTATTTCTGTGATAAGCCTGCTTTTTACATTACTAGTAATTAGTAAAGGCTGCATAAAGCGTAATTGCTTCACTTTTCTAGTCGCCGGGAACGTAACCCCGGCCACTGAGCTCATGATGGACGAAAACACGGAGGACGAGGACACCATGTCCAATGTCTCGTTTGAGTCGAACTCCGACCTAAAAATATCTGACTCTAATCTATTAAAATTGAGAAATCGTTCTTTAAGCTATTCAGAAATCTGTGTTCAATGCAGAATGGACACAGAAAAACTCAGGAATCTTGGCGAGCTTAGCCAAAACGACATCCTTAAGCTATCATCGAAAGTTAGGCAACATTACAAGGATGCACACCCAACTAGAATACTCATAAAAAGTAGAGTCCAGGCGAATATCGACACTGGAAAGAAAAAGGCAAGCCCAACAAACTTGTCGGGTGAGCCTTCCAAAAAGCTGAAGGTCACCTTAGACGATCAGCAAAAACGGTCGAGCAAAGAAAAAAGACCTGAAGAAAAGTCGCAAGAAACGGGCCCAGCAACAACATCGACAGTATCGGTAACCGGCCAGGAAGGCGGCTCCAAGTTTTTGGCCCCGCCTCCTCCTAATAATCCTGCTCTCCTGGTACCGACTAATGAGAAAGACGTTTTCAAAACACCTTTCCGGCAGATACCTTTCAAAAAGAATTTTAGGATAACTACCCTGGACATGGGCCAACCCCCAATACCTACCACCAACCAATTTCAGGCACTAGAAGACGTCCCAACAGAAGACGAGGACACGGTCAGCGTGGCCTCAACATCGGCCTCGACTAGCGCCAAGCAAAGGGCTAATCAAAGCCGTAAGGGTAAGGCTTCCCCTAAGCCAAAAGCCCAACCACCCACTCCTGTGGTCATTAAGGGTAGGCCACAAGATCACAAGCAGTTACAGGAAGATCTCAAATCGATGAGAATAACACGCTATACGTTGAAGTACACAAAAAATTCCGTAATTGTGTACTGTGAAACGATGAACGATTTGCATACACTAAAAGGAACTCTAGAGCATGAGAAAATTGAATACCATACCTACGCCGAGGCGCAAGAAAAGACGCGAGCTTTCGTCCTCCGAGGGTTGGACGGAGACGTAAAGCCGCAAGAAATAACGGAAGCACTCTCTGATGAATATAATATTAGCCCTAAAAAGTCTTTGAAATGCGTAAGACGAGAGTGCCGATGTACCTGGTTATATTAGGCACTAATTTCACCGTTAAAAATCTAAACAACGAAATTAGAACACTCATGCACGTCCGCATAAGCTGGGAAACCTGTGCTGCAGTGCAAAAACTGCCAGCAGTACGGCCACGCAAAAACGTACTGCAACCGCCGTGTTGCCTGCAGCAAATGCGCCGGTCCCCACGAGATTATCAGCTGCAACCAGGACTTCCTGAAATGTGTAAACTGCGGGGGTGCACACCGTTCTATCGACGAGGAATGTCCTGTGTTTGTCTACAAACTCAATATGTTGCAAACCACCTCAACAGCTAAACCCAAGCAGACGTTTCGCCCTGCACCACCCCCAGCGAAACCTGCCTGGAGAGACCCTAGGACAACACAACAAGTAGCAGACGGCCCATGGGGCCAAGGCCTAAGCAATGGCCACCGTGAAGAAGATTACAAAAGGCACTTCCCCCCGCTACGACGAGGACAGGACCCCCAAAATGTCAATTCAAATAATACTGTACAGGTTAGTGGTACTGCTCGCGACCCAAATGTAAATAATGTAAATACTGTAAATAATAACAATATCTCTAATATGATGGCTAATTTAAGCAATGTGGTTAACAAGATTAACTCACTCGTTAACCTAGAACAATTATTTCTAGCTTTAGAACATTATTCAAACATGTTAGAAGCATGCAGAGGGAACAAGGCAGAGATCATTCAGGCATCTCTGCGCTTCTTCTCTTATGAGTATGACACATTTAATGTGTAAATGCTCTATATTGCATGCTGGAATTGTAACGGTATCAGGTCTAAAATAGGCGAGTTCCGAAATTTCATGTATTCGTCCAATCTCCAGGTCGTTTTTCTTACTGAGACAAGACTACCACCGAACTTCACACTGAAAGTTAAAAACTACAACATAGAGAGATTTGATAGGCCCGATGGAATCGGAGGAGGCGTGGCCTGTCTCATACATAGGTCGCTCTGCTATAAAAGGATACGAAATCTTATAACTGCATTAGAACATGTTTGTATCGAAACAGAGAGCGGCCTACGTAACTGCGGCGGTTACGCGCCTCCGGTTGTCCGCCTCACGGAACGCGACTTTTTTGCACTGCTCCCGCAGAATAAAGTAACTTTGCTTATTGGTGACTTTAACGCTACACACGCCGACTGGGGTGGAGTAACCAACGCCAAGGGTAGATTACTCAAAAGAGTAATCGACAACGACCTGGAGATGTCCTATCACAGAACTCCAAATCCCACCTTTCTACGTTCTGACTCGTTCCTGGACATCGCTATAACCCGTGGTGCAATAAGAACCACTCAGCTGCAAGAGCTTAACGCTTTAAACTCGGACCACCTTCCAGTCAAGATTGGCCTGTACCACAGGGTCCCCCCGACGAGCGACACCGTCGTTTCGTACAGGAGTGTTGACTGGAGGATGTTCCGAGCCAGGCTGAATGAGTTAACTGTTGTTCCCGGGCAACTGGAGACTGTTCAGGAATTAGAAAACGAAGTCAGTACTCTTACAACAAACATCCAGCGCATCCGTGATGTAATATGTCCCAAGGTTAACTTACAACCTCGGACTGAATCCCTTCCCGAAAATATCCTGGATCTCATCTCCTTTAGAAACAGTTTTCGACGAAGATGGTAAAGAAACAGGACTAGAGCGGGATTCGCACGCATCAACGCGCTGACGGAGGAAATCAAGGTATTGATACGGGAGCACAGGAATTAAACTTGGCTAAACTATATCAACAGTGTAAGCAGGGCAGAAGGCTCGCTATGGAAGCTCGTCAAACGAGTCCGCGGAGGTAACACACAAATGCCTGAGATAAGGCATCGTGGCCTAGACATCTTCGATGATCTAGGAAAAGCGGAAGCCTTCGCGGACTATCTGGAGGGCGTCTATAGCGAGGCACCGGACACCCTGCCTGAACAACAACAGTACACTGATACTATCTCTACCTTCTGCAATTCCAAATACCCAATTCCTCCGTCAGTGTTTGATAAGCTAAAAACTACCCCGGCGGAAATCCGCAAAGTTCTTTGTCGTCTTCCGAGAAACAAAGCACCCGGCCCGGATTCTATTCCGAATATAGTCCTTAAAAATTTACCCAAGAAAACACTTGTCCAATATATGCATGTAATTAACGCGATCATCCGGTTGCAACAGTTCCCTAAACCATGGAAGGTAGCGTGCATAGTACATTTCCCTAAACCAGGCAAAGACCTGACTCTCCCCTCGTCTTACAGGCCAATATCTTTCCTGAATACGCTCGGTAAGGTGGCCGAGCGGATCATCTTATCGAGGCTAAGCAGGGTTATTGAAGAACGGAAGATACTTCCGCCTGAACAATTTGGCTTCCGGGGCCAACCCGGCACAGTCATGTTGGCCGCGAAAATTGCCTCAGACACTTATAAGGGCTTCAATAACAGGCAGTCGACCGACCTATTGTTGCTAGATATCGAGAAAGCATTCGACAAGGTGTGGCACGCGGGGCTCCTGTACAAATTACTGGCAAAGTACAGTATGCCTCTGTACTGGACCGCCCTTATCGCGTCATACCCTGCCGGACGCTCTTTCTCAACCCGCATCGGCAAATATACCTCGGTCAGTAGGAGACTACGCGCCGGGGTGCCACAGGGTACCGTACTATCGCCGCTACTCTTCAATCTTTTTATAGCAGATATCCCGTCTTATCCGAAACCCATCTTGCCTCATTTGCAGACGACACTGCAATATACTCCCTAGACTCCCAAGCCGAGGTGGCGAAATCTAACTTAGCTGAACACTTAAATATTATTCCCTATTACAAGCTCTGGAAAATTAATCTCAACACCGCAAAAACAGAGTTGATTCTCATGTCTAGAAAACGTAAGGATATTAACATGACTCCCCTCGTCGTAGATAACATTGCTATCACCCCAAAACCGAAAATAAAATACTTGGGAATAACCTTTGACAATAAATTGAATTTTAGTCACCACATGCATGCAATCACGGCAAAAAATGCCATGATAAAAAAGGGACTGGGAGTGCTGGTAGGGGCCAGATCCTATTTGAGCCCCTTCAACAAACTTATTCTCTATAAATCTATAGTAAGACCAGCCCTAATGTACGGCGCGCCCGTATGGTGCTCTGCGGCTAAACTGTATAAAAAAAGGTTACAAGTCATCCAGAATCACTACCTGCGGGCGGCGTTCTCTCTCACCCTGTATGATCGGGTTAGAGTCGAATACCTACACGCGTGGGCAAACATTGATTATGTCGACGAATATATCGATAGTCTTGCGTGTAGGTTTTTCGAAAACCAGGTAAAGAGATCGCCGCTCACAACCGAAATCGCTAACACCAGGTATAGCCCAGAGCACCCCTTGACACTATCTATAGGGAAATTACCCTCTTCTACCGTTAGTTAATTCCCCTCTAGGCACCAATCCCCTCAGGACAAGTTAAAATATTAATTAACATCGAAAGTCTAACTTCTAAACTTTCAAAAGTCATAAAAAGTTGCTTTTAAAAATAATCATAAAAATCCCAAGTATCAGGAGCACAGGAACAAGCCACAGTGGCTCTAGCGACCTGCTCTTGATTGGCCAAGCTCACCGTGTTCGGACACGGGGGCGGGGCTTGTCAAGGGACCTGTACCTAACATAAATACCTTCAGCATTTCAAGCAGCTTACTTGATTTTACGCCACCGAAGCATCCGTGACTCCGCAACCGGACCGCGCGACTCGACTCATTCAACCTGCTACCGTTATAATCCTACTTGAATAGACATCAAGTCTTCATCTTTTATTAGATTTACCTTGTGGTGTGCTTTTGTTGTATATAGTGTATATAGTTAGCGTTAATATTATGACGCCCTGCTCAAAGAGAGCAGTTAAAGCATGGTTTTTCATGAGTTTTTCCATGCATAAACTTACATTAATAACACACCTAGCAGCATTAAGATCTAAACAAGAGCTTACGCAATAATACAAATTTAGCGTCTTTGAAGGGTTCGCCCGTGGAAAGATCAAACTTATAGCAGTATCACATTCCTAGGTTAGATAGTTAGGCTACCAACAGCCCCTAAGGGTGCCACCACTGCTGGCTGGAACGTTGACGAGACAACGCAAAAGCGAAACAGCAGAATGTTAGATTTAAGCAGGCTATTAAACTTAGAAGTGTCAATGTAACATAGCAATTCTGAATAAAAATTATTAAGTAAGTAATTAGACACCCTGTCCACCCACGAGATCCTCAGCATTCTCCTGTATACCCACATTTCAAATGCTTCAAGTCTTTTTTGGGTCGCCTCTGTCAATGTCCATGACTCTACTCCGTAGAAGAGTGTCGAGAAAACGTAACATCGAAGGATTTTGACTTTGATGTTTAGGCCTAAATTGTGGCTTTTAAAAAGTTTTGACATTTTGATAAAGGTTTCTCTTGCTTTTTCTATTCTGCATTTAATCTCTTGATAGTGTCCCCATTGCTCATTAATAATTATCGTTCCCAAATAAGTGAATTTGGACACTCTTTCTACTGGGCTCTCTCTGATAAACAGTTGACAGTTTCGGATGTCCTGCTTACTTATTATCATGAACTTGGTTTTACTTATGTTCATTTTTAAACCATATTGTTCACTGGCATCGTTTATCCTGTTCATCAACTCATGCAAGCCAATCAGACTGTCGGCAAATACTACAGTGTCGTCTGCGTATGGAATGATCTCCGTTCAGCAGGATTCCATGATCGGTATAAGTTGAAGATCAGAGGAGAGAGAATACAGCCCTGTCTAACTCCACGTTTTATAGCAATGACATTACCCTGTTCTTCTATATTGAGCTTTTTGGCGACTGTTTCATTCCAGTATAAGTTCCTTATGATTCTAATCCAGTGTTCCTCAGCACTTGCATCATCTTTTCGCGTTGTACCTTATCGAACGCTTTCCCGTAATCATCGGCATCGTTGAAACAGAGTATCCCTTTTACCAACTCCCTTCATGAATCCAAACTGTGTATCCGCTACTCTCTCCTCACATATTCTGTAGAGTCTTCGGTAAATTATCTTAAGAAACAGCTTCAACAAGTGGCCCATCAAGCTGATTAATCTATAGTCCCCATATGTTTTGGTTCCCCGTTTCTTAGGTCACGTTATGGGATATTCCCCGTATAGTAAATAGTGTTGAAAATGTCAGTTACCATTTGTATAGATTTGTCATCAAGGAGTTTAAGAAGTTCTGATTGTATCCCATCTGGCCCTGGAGCTTTTCCTTCTTTCAAGGATGTAATAGCGGCCGCAGTTTCATCAGTTAGTATTCTGGGGCCAGTTTCTACTTGAGAGATTGGTGAGCCTCTCCTTCTATCGTGAAATAAATTCTCTATATGTTTCTCTCATGTTTTTTGATGTGTTTTCGATCAACAATCATTTCTCCTTTTTCATTAGTTAGCTAGCCTACGGTTTTTTTTCTTATATATTCCTGTTATTTCTTTAATTTTTTTTGTGTAAATTAAACTCATCATATTTACCTTGTAGTTTTTCAATTTCCTGACATATTTCCTTCATCTCTTTCTGTTTCACTTCTCTGATCTTTCTTTGTACTATTCTATTGAGTTTTTGGTACTTTGTGGCATCATTCTTATGTTTTCTCCTTTCTTCCATAAGTTGCATAATTTCTTCTGTCATCCACGATTTTTTGTTGTCATTATCACTTTTAAGCAGATTCCTCTTGACACTTTCCACGGTTTTGTTTAAGGCCTGGATTCGCTGATCCGTGCTGTCACACTCTTCCCTTATCTGTGTGCACTTCTTATTAAGAATTTGTGTTACTTGTCAATTCTGAATACCAAAATTACAATTCAGTTAATATTAGGAATTTACCAGCAGTTTCAATAATCGATTTTTTTTTAATAATTATTGTATCGTAGGTCGTAGGTAAATTCAGCGCAATTGACTGACATCTTTTGAGTTTGTCTATGACGTCAGGAAAGGGCCGCGCAATGGTTCAAACGGCAAATTTAGCAGACAAATATCGAAAAATTAAATTTGAAATACATATAAGGTGTTTTTTTACTCTTTCTTTAGATAGCAGATCGGGCCATTCGGGAACAAACATATTTTTTTCAATTATTTATTCGAATAAGACTGTTTGCGCTGTGAAACTTTGATAAAATTCGACACTTTAACTATGCAAAAAAGCCTTATTCGTATACTTGGGGATGACTTATATTTTTAATGTTGAACTGAAGGTTCATTATGGGTATCAACTTCAACAATTGTGGTTCTAAAGACTAAATCTGATAAAGTGGCCGGCAAAAGGTTGGATTCTATTAGGGAAATTTTTATTAGTTTTATTATCTACTGCTACCAGAACTTCAGAATTTAAGGAGTCATGTGCACGATCTGCAAAAGTAATGAACCTGTACATAGCAATATTAAAATTATTCGTAATCTGCTTAAGAGCTTAAAAGTACCAGCAAAAAAGGTGTATATAAAATTAAACAGCTTTTTTTGCTTCTAATTTTAAGCTCTTAAATGTTGCTTCTTGAAAAATGTTAATTTCGAATAATAATGTCACATTTTCCTAACTTTTGCGCCTCCCCTATAGGACTTCTAATAGTTATTTATGCAACAAGTGTGTAAAGTGATTCTTTTTTATGTGTAAATATCTTACGCGGCGGTATTAGGGTAAATCTCGAGAAAAGTGGGAAAGCGAATGTGACATGACATAACCCAGGGCGCAGCTACTTCAGCGCTTCCTTGTAAAACGCGTTCTTCCTAACGCCAGAATATAGGCAACCAATTCCAAATAAGTGGTTGCCTATAATAAGGCGTCACGCAACCTAAGGTGGCATTAGATTTTCATGTCGAGTACTAGCAGGCTCGCTCAATTTTTTTTTTATGAATCGACAATCCCATGAATAAAAAAAGGTACCTACTTTACATATGAGTAGCATATAAATTTTTTTCAAGTTACTTTACGCACTAGTGCGTTAAAAAAATACTTTACGCACTAGTGACTAAAATAAATTAAGCCCCAAATGGCACAAAATATATATAATAATGTATTTTAAGCACTGCATAAAATAGGTATTTACGCAATAAGTGAGAAAAAGTTTGTATGCTACTCATGTGTGAAGTACCATTTTTTCATTCATAATAAATATTCCCTTTCATCAAAAAGGGTACTTTATACATGAGTATTATACAAAATTTTTATACTACCTAAAAATATACGAAAAAACAAAAATATTAATTAGTTACTTTACGCACTAGTACGTAAAATATATTATTTTACCCACTTCTCTAAATGTCAAAAAATATGTCAGATTTACTTTACGCACTAGTGCGTAAAATAACTTATATTACTTACTGCATTTTAAAAAGGCCTATTTTACGAATCTTCGAGAGTGCTTTAAAAGTGAGTATTTTACGCACGGTAGTAGAAAAAAGTATATTTTCCGAATCTTACAGATTGCGTCACGTGAGTATTTTACCACGGTGGTAGAATAGTTATTTATGCAACAGGTGTGTAAAGTGACTCTTTTTTTATGAATGTGAATATTGTCGCATGTGCCGTAGGCGAAAGCGATAATCCCATGAATTAAAAAATTAATACTTTACACATCATACAAAATGTTTTCAAATTACTTTACGCACTAGTGCGCTAAAAAATACTTTACGCACTGCCCCAAATATCAAAAAATATATCACAATTACTTTACGCGCTAGTGCGTAAAGTAATATATTTTAAGCATTGCATAAAAAAAAGTATATTTTCCGTCAAGTGAGTATTTTACGCACGTTGGTAGAAAATAAATATTTATGCAACAAGTGTGTTAAGTGACTCTTTTTTATAAATGTGAATATTATCGCATGTGCCGTAGGCGACAATCCCATGAATCAAAAAAGGGTACTTTACACATGAGTAGTATACAATAGTTATTTATGCAACAAGGGTGTAAAGTGACCCTTTTTTATGAATGAGAATATAAAAAAGGGTTCTTTACACATTAGTAGCATACAAATTTCTATCTACTACGAAAATATATGAAAAAACAAAAATATTATTAAATTATATTACGCACTAGTGCGTAAAATATACTATTTTACGCACAGACCTAAATGTTAAAAAATATGTCAGATTTACTGTACGCACTAGTGCGTAAAGTAACTTATTTTACGCACTGTACATTAACAAGGCCTATTTTACGAATCTTAGAGAGTGCGTAAAGTGAATATATTACGCACGGTAGTAGAATTTTTTTTTTATAAATATGTTGAAAAATACAGGATGTTTCTCAAAAGCGAAGCAACATAAATTTAATTTCAATATTTTTGCCTGGAATTAGTTTCCTCTATTTGATGTCTATTTAACCATTTGATCGATTACATTTCAAAAATTGGCAGCATAATTCAAATGCTTTTTACATGTTGCCTAATTTTAAAATGTGTTATTTATGGTTTGCGTTGTTGCCATATTGTGATTTTTTTCTGAAAAACATGACAATTCTCTAAATTCTATGGAAATTGGTGAGAATCGGAAAATGTCTACCTTTTTTAGCGTATATATTTTTTGGGTCGTCCTACTTCCGAAAAAGTAACGAAAATCGAAAAAACCCAGACGATAATTTCATAAGGAATTTCTAGGAGAAAACTCTTTAAATGCTTCCGTTTCAAAAACTTCAGAATAATGGAGGGAAAATGTAAAAACATCGACTTCTAGGTCAAAAAAAATGAAGGGAAAAAATTTGGAGTTTTCCATATTTCGGCATTTTTATGATTCTTAATAAATATTTTACGATTCTTAATAAATAACTCTACTTTTGATACATTATAGGACATTTGAAGAAACAAGTCTTCCATATTTTAACGTGGAGCTTGGGTTAAAATATGTATATTTATACATTTAATTGCCTGGAATTTCTTTAAACATTGTTTGAAGCTGGAAAAATGGGTCAGGATCGGAAAATTTTGATTTTTTTGGTGATTAAGTGCAGTTTCTGTCAATTTTATGGCAGGTTGCTGTAAGTAAATAGATTTATTAACATGAAATCTTATTTTAAACGATTTGAATCCGGTAAAATGAGCCAAGATTTAAGAATATAGACATTTTCGTTTGAAAAGCAGCGATTTCTGCCGATTTTATAGGAAAATTCCAGGTAAAATTTTATTTTAAACATCGCAGATTGCGATGTATTTTTTTATGTATATTTATTTTTCATTTTTGTTATTAGTAGTATTTCTGCAATAGCTTGTATAATAAACTGTTTTATATTTGTACAATCATCCATTTTATGTAAATATTCTAATAAAAATTAAGTCAGTGTATAAGCATTTTTGTCCCGGTAAATTGGCCATTTGGGCCACTGTGCGACGGCAATGGGCGGAAGGGTAGTAGTAAATTGCCCCTGTCCGCTCATAACGTGATTTTAATAAACTAAACAATATAATTCCGTGTTAAGCTTTCCAATAAATCCCCTACTGCGCTGGTTGGTTATTTGACTCCTATTTTTACATCTAAGGATCATCGAGAGTATGCAATCAGCGATATAAAAATGGGATGATCAGCTTATTTGGGCTTGCAAGGATTAATTAGTCTAGATTCTGTTTGTGTTATACATTTGTATACTCTGGTGAAAAGTTAATTATATTAAAAAAGGGTTAGCAGATGGATGCTAGATGCTATTTACATTCAATTCTGCAAAGCTTTCGATAGTGTACACTTTAATATTCTATTGATTAAACTTAGGGCTTTTAGTTGTAAAGCTACACTGGGTGTAATAGGTGAGCAGACAAATGAAATAATTGCAGTAAAATCAGATTGGTAATCGATATATCTGATCGCTTTGCACTTAATGGACTGGAATATAATTTCTACCGCAACTCTAATTACTGCACGTATCACACGGAATAATAATAGATTTCCTTTATTTTTGTAAATTGACTATTTTCCCATGCAAAGTATAAGAATAAAATTATCCGAACAATGGTCGAACGTGGCGTTCGCGTATCGCATGAGCCATCGGAGCCTATTTAAATTTTAAGTCGAAAGTTTTCGAAACGACAACGACGACGCGAAGAATATAAAATTGATGCAGATATAAATAGTACCGTTATTATGTAAAACGATACTCGCAATGGGTAAAATTTTGTACAATTTTCTGTCTAATTTTTAATGTTTTACCACCCACGATCATATGCCTAAATGCAATAAATCAGCCATCATTTGGGAAGATTTATTGATGTAGAAATGATGACATGATGTAGGAAATAGTGCCACGGGCATGTATTTTTACCAATATATACACAAAGCGTTTTTTAGGTAATAGCACAAACTATGAGGTTGTTTAAAAGTGAAGATAAACAATGAAAAACAGTTTGTGCTTAACATCGCCAGGCCAGTGGCATATCCAAAGGCGGCCACTGATTCACCTGCCACTGCGCGCTTTTAATCCACCTACTCCTTCCATACCCAAAACCTGACTACGCCACTGTACAAGGACGACTGTGAATGAAAGTGATTCCTTAGCAACCTTCAGTGGTGTGAGAGGGGAAAGCTGGGTGGATGTAACCATGGTTAGGAATGCAAGGGTGAAAGAGTGGGTGGTCGAGGAGGAGAAGGAGACCCTCAGCGACTACAGATACGCGAGGTTTAAGATGGATGTTAGGATGAAAGAAATAAGGACTGAGGTATGGGTGTATGACTTTGAACGGACGAGTTGGGAAGAAATGGTAAGGAATTTGAGTGGCGGTGAATGTGGAGAAATGGTGAGTGAGGAAGAAATCGAGAGGGAGGCTGAGAGGTTACAAATCAAGTGCATGGCAGTGTGTAAGAGAGTAGTTAGAAGGAATCGCAAGAATGAAAGTGACGAGAACGAGTGGTGGGATGGTGAGTTGGCAGCGGCAAGGAGGAATGTAAGGAGAGTGAGGATGGAATACCAGATTGAGAGGGATCAGGCACGGAGGGAAGATGCAAGAGGGTATGGTTGCATGAAAGGAACGAATACAAGAAATTGATAAAATCAAGAAGATAGAGCATGTAAGAATAGAAATCGAGAGTATATCTGAGAATGAATCGTGGGAGAGAGTGTGGGATGTTTTGAGGAAGAAAGGGATAAGTAGAAATAAGGCGGTGAAGAATGGGGAAGGAAAAGAGGCAACGAGTCAGGATGAGGAAGATACATTCTTGTTGGATATGTACCACCCGGAGTTGACACCCCAGGAGGAAGGGGAGAGGACTCGGTATGCGTTGGGTAGGGTTAGCAATAGGGAGTCATCTAGGGACGTGAGGTATGACGTGGAGATAGGTGAAATGGAGGTAGAGAGTACTATTTTGAACCTTAATAAAAGGAAGGCTTGCGGAGACGACAGGATACCTAACGAGGCTATGAAAGCAATATGGGAAGGTATTGAGGAATCGCTGCTAAAGGTGTATAACAGGTGTTGGGAGATGGGATACTTCTCGAAGATTTGGAAGATGGCGAAATCTCGCTGGCTCCCTAAGGCGAAGGGAGGATTTAGGCCTATATGCCTGTTACCCACCTTAGGGAAAGTGTTGGATCGGGTGCTGAATGAAAGGGTGTGAGAGAAAGCTGAAATTCAGTGAGAGTCAGTTTGGGTTCAGGGGAGGAAGGGACACCATTGAGGCGATTGAAAGTGTGTTACGAGTAATGAGGGAAGCAAGGGAGAGTGATCTGCACAGTATGATTGTTACCTTGGACCTAAATAATGCATTTAATTTGGCATGGCCGGTAACAATCTATAGAGAAATGGAGAGAATGGAAATGCCGAAGCGAATGAGGGATATATGTTGGAGTTTTTTAGCGGAGAGAAAGGTGATAAGTGGGAAATCGGAAATGCAACCGGGGAGAGGATGTCCCCAGGGGTCGGGCCTGGGGCCGACCCTGTGGATATGCATGAAAGGATGGCTGAGAAGGATGTCTGACCTAGAGAGAGAGGAGGGAGTGAAAGGGCAGGCCTTCGCGGATGACCATGTAATTGTGATTTCGGGGAGGTCAGTGCGCGAAATAGAGAGAAAATGGGAGAGAACATGGACAGAGTGTGAGGAGTGGGCAAGAGAAAGTTTTGCGGAGTACAATGAGGGAAAGAGGTTATGTTTGTAGAAAGAGGAGGGAAAATCCGAGAAGCGGTTATCAGAATGGATGGAAGATGGATTGAGTGTAAAGAATATGTGGATATCCTGGGCCTGAGGATTGATAGGAAGTTGAATTTTATTGAGCATGCGAAGATGGTGAGGATGAAAGCGGGTGAGTTGGCGATGAAACTGTGTGCGTCAGCGAGGAATGAACATGAAGTGAACAAGGATAAAGCGAGGATGATTTACGATTTGATGGTAAGCGATTTTGTATGGGAGTGAGGTGTGGGGCATACGAGCGGATGATACGAGGGTGAAAAAGCAGGTGGATGCGACGCAACGTATGTTTGGACTGATTGTGGCTAGAGCGTATCGGATAGTGGCGAGTGAGGGACTTCAGGTCATGAATGGGATGGACGCCTCTTGATATAGAGGCGAGGGGTCAGGTATGAGTTTAGGGAGCGGATGAGGAATGAAGGGGCGGAAAATGGAGTGAGAAAAAGAGATAGAGAATATCCACCGGAGATACTGAGCAGGAAGAGTGAGGGAGACGCCGACGCCGGTGAGGAGGAGGTGAAAGTGTATGTGGATATGAGTGAAAAGGAGGGGGTAACAGGTATAGGATGGTTGTGGGTTAGGGTTAACGGAGAGACAAGAATAGGAAATGGGAGGATTAGGAATGGTGTTGAGAAGTGCAAGGGGAGCTTTTTGGAGTCGAGTACATGCTGGATGAGATAGAAAAGGGGACAGGAGCTGGGAGATTATAGAATTTTCACGGATTCAGAGATGGTGGTGAGAATGTTGTAAAATTTTAAGCATTTTGTTGGCTAATGTGGTAATGCTGCTTCGTCACCGGTAGCCTCCGAGGATGCTGCCGTATGGGGTGAGCACTTCCAGTGTCGATTTTATGTCTTATGATGTTCGTTCTTCCAGTATTCCCATTTTTCCTTTCAAAGGCTGTGCTCTGTTCTTTTATACATAAATTGTGTAGCTCTCTTCAGTTCTTCGGGAGACAGATGATGCCACGACTTCTGGAAATGTTCTAGGACTTCCTTGGGTGATGTTGAGGGTGATACTTCTGACTGCGTTTAGCAACTGGTTACTCACTGCACCGGCTCGCAAGTGACTATCACATCTCGTTTATTGATTTTGATGGAATTGGATGAAATATTTGCTATCCTTATCCATTTTTTTGAGTTTTTGGATCTCTGATACCATCCACGAAATATTGGGCAACAAGTTCCTCTTGAAATTCTGCCGTTGCTCCCGGGTAGGCCAATTGAATGAGACGTCTAACGTCTGCCTCAAACTCTTGCAGGTTATCACCAGGCTTCTAATGTCGGGACTTTACTTGTGCCTGATACAGTTGTCTTCTGTGTTGGTCTCCAAATCGTCTCTCCAGGGCAGCTACAAGTATGTCATATTTCCCCTGGTGGCTGATAGGAATGGTCTATTGTAGTTCTGATATTTATAAGGTAAGTCTTTCTGGTTTAAGTTTATCACAGATTTCTAAAGCACTTGCACTACTTTTTTTAAAAAATCCCCAAAAACTATCCCTTTACTGGAAATTCTGATACTTCACTCGTAAATTCGACTCTCTCTACTTTTAGTATCCCCGAATGTCATATACCTGTGCATACGTCCATCCAGGTTAGGTAAGGACCTGATCGCCCTGTGCCTGTGCACAGGTGTTCACAGATATGGGGGTTGTGGGATAGAACAACTAGAACCTATGTGCTGCCCCGCAACTAGACTGAGCGGATTGAGAGACCCGAAAGCCTGATGAATTTGGCGTTTGCCTGCGTATTTATATGTTACAAAATGCTGATGGCTGCATCATTAAGGATTTAAATCGCTCCCGTCGACCGCTCAAGGTGTTTATAATTAACAGGGAACATTGTTCAAGTTCAAACTTAGGACAGGGTGATATTTAATTAGTAGGTTTATGCTTTTTAGTAGTTCACAATAGTCACTACAAAAAATCGTTAGATTTCGAATCTGGT
>JAEQML010067832.1:0-18752 GCA_016904865.1 Pissodes strobi | reverse complement strand
CTTCTTTTGGCTGCAAAATGTGATGCGCATGTATTTTTTGATAAAAAAGTATACATGTTTTAAAAGTCGCAAAAATATTAATATTCGTTTTATTCAGGGAAACATATAATGTAGTGGCCTGCTTCTTTTGGCCTGCCCCAAGCCCTGATTTTAATCCGATGGAATTTTGTGTTTCAGACTGCATGAAATGAAGTGTCGAATGAAAGGATCAACGACTACGACCAAACATGTGCAAACATTGTCTCAATGCGCTTGTTTCTTTAGTTTTATTTTAGCTGGGGATGGTTTGTTAGTCTACGTTATGAAACATACACCTGATCTACTTGAAAAAATCAAGAAATTTAGACAGTCTTTAAGTTAATTGAAAATAAATATTTGTTTAATTATCTAATTTTTACCTGTGAATATTTTGAAATGCTATCTGTTCTTGGATTTATTTATGCGATTTTCTATCTAACACCCCTATCCCATCTTCATGATTATATGACAAACAGATGGGGAAATATTAAATAAAATTCAAAATAAAATTTTCTTAATATTTTGATGTCGGAAATTCACTGATGCTCTATGTACCATTATTTTTGAATCAACTTATATTTTCAGGATCCTAAATACAATTAATTACGCCTATAGTTTAACCATTTCTCCCTCTAATATGGAGCATCGAATTCCGGACACTGTTAATTAAAAGAGGAACCAAGTTAAATTATTTACCCTTAATTTTTTAAACACCCTGTATTGTCAAAAATACTCGTAAATGTGCCTCTTAAATAGCCGAGATTTTGGATCAAGTTAGTCGTTTAGCCACAATCGCCCTGTTTACACAGGGTCCAGCAACAGCAGCGGGGTCAAGTGGAGAATTAGTTGGATAAAACCTTTTTTCATAAAAGTGGCATATTTTAACATTATTTTAAGTATGCAGAATTTGTTTTAAATTTCCTGTTTTGCGTCTTGAACCTACCGATTGAGTCTAAAAAGAAGATTCGAAAGTTAAGGCGCCGTTTTGCTCTGTCTTTAAGTACGCTAAATCAGATGTTGGCAAGTATCTACTTCAACTGTTGTGATCTGGAAATCAGTGAGAGGGAGGTATGCAGCATGCGATTTCCATAGAAATTTCCGGGAAATTTAGAAACGTAATAATCTGATGTTCGTTTAAAAAATAAATTCGTCTGGTCCATAATTTAAAATCATTTTACAGTGTAGCCTATTTTAGTCCTAAATACTGTAGAATGAACGAAAATACCCATAAACATGTGTCCATAAAGGCTTAATTTCTGAGGTACAGGGATGTTAAACAAATATTATATTTTTTTCTTCGGTTTAATAAAGAGCTGACCTCTTTGGAAAATCAACTTTTTTTATTTCCATATATTAGTTAATAAGCAGATGGTGTAAGGAAGAGGGACTGACAGTAAAACCCCATAAAACCACCATAGCAAAAGTCACCAAAAAAGGGACACTGGAAAGACTCGAGGCACCAGTACTCGATGGGGTAGAAATGTCATTTACAGAAGAGGCGAAATACTTAGGGAGTCATCTTTGACCAGAATCTAACAAGGACAAATATGATATTTCTTCTTCGGTTTAATAAAGAGCTGACCTCTTAGTGGAAAATCAACTTTCTATATTTCCAAAATTAGTTAATAAGCAGATGGTGTAAGGAAGAGGGACTGACAGTAAAACCCGATAAATCCACCATAGTAAAATTCACCAAAAAAATGACACTGGCAGGACTCAAGGCACCAGTACTCAATGGGGTAGAAATGTCATTTACAAAAGAGGCGCAATACTTAGGAGTCATCTTTGACCAGAAGCTAACAAGGACAAATATGATATTTTTTCTTCAGTTTAATAAAGAGCTGACCTAATAGTGGAAAATCAGCTTTTTTATTTCCAAATATTAGCTAATAAGTAGAAGGTGTAAGGAAGAAGAACTGACAGTAAAACAAACCTCCATAGTAAAATTCACCAAAAAAAGATCACTGGCAAGACTCGAGGCACCAGCACTCGATGTGGTAGGGATGTCATTTACAAAAGAGGTGAAATACTTAGGAGTCATCTTTGACCAGAAGCTAAAATGAAATCAACACCTACAAAAATGCCTGGTAGCAGCGGCGGATCTAGGGACGCGTGGACCTCAGGGCAAATGATATTTATGGGCCCCTAGCACAAAAATACTCTATGATCCGCGGCATCGTGGGGCCCTTCTGAAGCTTGGGCCCCAGGGCGGCGCACCGAACTGCCCGGTGATATATCCGCCACTGCCTGGTAGCCTTCAATCTGTGCGGAAAGAACTGGAGGATGCAACCAAAAATGGGCCCATGATAGCATATGGGTCAGTGGTGTGGTAGCCAAAGACACAACAGGCTGGAATGGTACCTTGGCTCAGTGTGCCATCCAAAGACAAGCCTGCCCGAGTGTCATGAGGACCACTCACAACAGTCGCATTACAGGCATGCTTCCCAAATATAGCTTTCAGGACAAGTTTAGCGGAAAGATATGCTTGAGAAGAAGAACCTCCTATTAATGCAGACATATATGTCTATACCGATGAATGTTCAGGTCCCAGTATCGGAATCAAGCCAAAGACAAGAACCTCACTGAGCTTAGGCAAACATGCGACGATATTCCTATCAGCGATAAAATCAGTTAACTCAAAACTGGTCTGGAACTGCATAGAAGCCCTTAAAGGGCTATGCAGTCGAAACAGACTGAGCTTAGCCTAGGTACCTGCACATACAGGGCACAAAGGTAAAGAAAACGCTGACTCATTAGCCCGAGCAGGAGTCAGAATATCTCTAAGTCAGAGAAGAAGTACTAGACTAACAGGGCAATGTAGGCTTAACAAACATGAATACGATTGGACTGGCAAAAGAACCTCTGTGCAGGTTCTGTCAGGAAGAGAAGCAAACGACACTGCGAGGGCTTGCCAAGACTAAGGTATTTCCCTCTGGAGGAGAAAAACCAATGGCTCCCAGATATTCGGAAGATTGGAAAACTAATTTATGGCGTCTCATGTAGAAGACGGGTCTTGAGGACTGACGCATTAGATCTAAAAGGTTGCAGTATGAAGGCTAATAGCCCATAAGCCCCTATCCTATCGTTTTTGTAAAAATCGGTTAGTTTGGGTTAGTTGAAAATTACCAGGGACCTTCTTTTTTATGGTAATTTATTAGAAGAGTTCCTGAAATGTAAAGAACCATCATTGGCATTTTCGTTTTTACTTCTCCTCACGTGATGCGCAAACTAACTTAATTTTACTATTGTAGGTACTGTTTGTAACTGAAAATAACTAAAATTATGGGAACATGGCAATAATGCAATTTTCTATGTGTCCTGCTTCCCGGAAATTAAGCTTTTCCGGACACATGTTGATAGAATGTTTTTTCTTTAAATATCATTGGGAATTACACCCTGAATATTCGGAAGCACCTTCTATTAATTATGCCTTATTAAAGATTCTCGTCATTTTCTGATGAGCGCTTAACAAGAAAAAAAGGAAAATGCGTATTTTAGAAGATTAGTTTAGTATTAAGCCTGCTGAAGAATTGGAAACGAATTTCAAAGATTTATTTTGCGGTGAATGGGGTGTTTTAAATTAGAATTTAATGGAACGTATCATTAGCGTGATGTGCAATTTTATGAATCTGACATATTTCTATGCGAATTTTCGTATCGGATGATTAAGTAATGATTTTACGCCATTTCGACTGCAGATCTTCAAGTGTTGTGCTGTAAATAAATAGGCATATATTTTTAATACGTTTTCTTTAAGGAAGAATGGTGTTGAAATAGATATAGGAGGTGCACCAAGTTGATTTAGTTTTACTGACAACACCCGACACTATTGGAGAAGGGCATATTATGTAGTTAAGGAGGAGGAGTGAGAGGGTCTTGCCTTTCAAGATTATTTTATCGACTTTCTGTAGAATATTGTTCTGTTGGCTTTGTGCACATAATATATATGACAGGCGCACAAAATACCTAAACATTCTCCGCAACCGTTAATTTAATGTTACCCCTTTTTTTAGATAACTTTGACGTAATATCTAACGTCTTCTCCTTACAATCGCTCGCTCCCACCCCTACCACGGGGGGCTACCAAGTGGAATTACCCGGTCTGGGACCTGCTGCGGTACCTCAAGTGGGCGCTGCCCCCGCTCAGAAAGAAGCACCCGTCAATCCCATCCTGAACATAAACGAACTGTTTCAAAAGCTGGTCGCTTCTGGCTTTGTCAAAACTCAGGAAAAGATCGAGAACGATAAGGTTATCGATGTTGATGTCGATAGTCCCGTCAGCAATGGAAAAGGTAAGCGTTTTGTTTATAAATTGGTATGTACTTTGGGGATTAAAGTGATATTATAGTGGCATCACATATCATTCGGACCAAGCAACTTGATATTTTATTTCTTAATTAAAATTTTGATTAAACATTTCCTCGACCATTTTTGTCCAAGGGTTTAGTTGTACCAATAACTATTGTCTTGCTAGGTCCCCAGCCGAGCCTCGAGAAGGTCCCGTCCCAAGATCCGAACGCCTCGAAACCTCCAAAACGCACGCTGCTGGACATATTGAAACCAGTCACTTTTGCTCGTCCGGAAACCTTA
This sequence comes from Pissodes strobi, assembly GCA_016904865.1. Taxonomy (NCBI): domain Eukaryota; kingdom Metazoa; phylum Arthropoda; class Insecta; order Coleoptera; family Curculionidae; genus Pissodes; species Pissodes strobi. The sequence goes on along the minus strand of JAEQML010067832.1, from coordinate 14,144 downwards.
AAAATACGTCAAGCGCCTCTTTACAGCACCCTGTATACGGGGATGCAGTGTTCGAGTTGTGGCATGCGCTTCCCCCCCGAAGCAAGCATGTGGTACAGCCAGCACTTGGACTGGCATTTTAGGCAGAACAGGAGAGGCAAAAAGAACGCGAGGGTAGCCAACAGCAGGAAGTGGTACTACTCGCTTGCTGATTGGAAAAATTACGAGGAGCTAGAGGATCTGGAAGAGAGAGGTAATGATTTATTTGCAATTTTTAAAGCGTGAATGGTATTGTCAGTAACGATTTGTTAATTGAGAAATCTCGCGTTTGGTTACCATATTTATTATAGATTTGTTGTTTCCTTTTTCAGAAAAGAATTATTTCGACCAACAACAGCAACAGGCCGATGTGGCCGAGGAGGCTGAAGATGAGGCAGACATTCCCACCGTGCCAGCTGATCCTGGTACAACGAATGAAAAGTGTATCGTGTGCAGGTAATAATCAACAATTTCTTTTAATTTAAATGTACGACTCTGCCTTTTGAAGATTCGCAGTTCCCTTAGGATGTGGACCCATGTTTTTGGATGTAGGATAAAACGAATGACTTCTTCTATACATACTGTTCTTATTCGAGAGATGGAATCTTACTAAAAATACTATTTGTTTGTAGGGATGCTTTCGAGCAGTTCTTTAATGAGGAGAAAGAGGAGTGGCACTTACGAAACGCAATTAAGATGGACGATAAGACGTACCATCCTGTGTGTTATGAAGATTATCAAGTAAGTCTATTAACTTCGAGTTTTTTCTGATAGTGTTGCTATCATGATTCTGCAAACATCACATATATTGTTTCTTTTAGCAATCAATCCTAGAAGTTACCCTCGACGACAGTAGCGTCCAAGACGAATCACAAAATAAACTGATACCGGGCCTGGAAATCGTGCTGGACGATGACGATGACGAGGATCTCCCGGGAACCCCCAATGAGGTCGTGTCGTTGGTCGACGACGATGAAGAGCTCAATATACCGGAAGATGCTCCTAGCCCGGCAAAGGACGAAGGTAAGAGCTAGTAGAACCATGGTTAAGATATCTCGGCTTGTAATTAAGCAATTTTCGCCCAGAAAAATCATTATTAAAGTTCGTTTTAACATTGGCCTGGTATGGTTTATGAACAGAGAAACATAAACTTTCTCGGTTAATTGAAAACTCCATAGTATAGGGTTTTTTTGCCAGAAGTTTCAGGTTTCTTTCCAGTTAATTTATTTCTTATAGTGATACGAGGACACAGGCATTACTCTTGCAACTGCTTCTGGTGAATAGTTAAATAATGTGCGTTTTGCTTTTTTTTCCTAGGCTGCTTTCGTTTTAACTCAATTCTGCATTTTCTAGCCATCGTACTATAACAAAAAGAAAACATTACGACCATAGAGGCCTCTATCGAAATCATGTAATCTGAAGGAACGCAATGGGTATACTTAAGAAGGGCTGCTTTTAAAATGTTAGATTTGTTATTTTTCATAAAATATAGGTAGCCACATTAGAAACATTTTTAACCAAGAAAAGGAAGATATATAATGCCTTCTCTAGCCAGAAGATGGCTACAATACTGTTTTTTGTTTGCGAAACTAAATAAACCTACCCTGTTGTTTTTTACTGCAAACATTAACACCAGAGACAAGGAAGAGACGCGCAACTCAATGTTAATAATTCATCCGAGAGAGAGAGAGCAAATGCCTTCTTTGTCTGTCTTCAGGGCAAGGGCACGCAGATGGCGCACGAAGCGGACGCTGTCATTTGCCTGCCAAATTCAAATTAACCATCTTTTTTTTCTATATTTCTTCAAAATTGTAGGTTCAAATATAACTCAAAATGTCATTTATTTGGTTTGGATATATATTTCTCTTACAGACAATACGAATCAATATCACTAAAAGAAATAACATTGTAAAACTGAATGGCGAAAGAGACTATGAATATTCCCTACCATTTATTAAATTTAATATAAACATAAATATTTATTATAATTATTAGTTTATTTATTTATTTATTTATTTAATTTATTTATTTATTTATTCACGGGTCGAAACCCATTATTACAATAAACTGCATAATACAGGTTTATAAAATTAAGATTAAGTAGAAAGTATACAACTGTGAGATAACAAACAAATTACTATAAATGAACAAATACTGAAAATACGGTCCCCAAAAATAAATGCCATCATCTAGCCCCACAATTTATTCAATCATTCATTCACGGGTCGAAACCCATTATAACAATAAACTTGCAAAAGTACGCAAACTTATAAAATTAAAATTAAAATGGGAGTATAAAACTATGACAAATAATTGACAATAAAATATCAAATGACCAGGGATACACCAAACACAGTTCCCAATGAAATAATACCAACATCCAACCCTATAATATAGAAAATTTTAGTTTGTATAAAATTTTTGAGGAGGCGAGAAAAGGTTTAAATCATTATGGGAGTTGGCCAGCCTAATGGACCGTGACAGAAATGAGCAACCCATAATTGGTACGGCTAAAGTTCTGGTAAAAGTATTTTAAGCAAATAAATGTATTTTTGGTAAAACATATGAGCTATGGCTAAGATTCCGATGCTTGCGGCGTGTTTCGAGAGATATGATTGAAGTTCCGTATAAGTCCTATACACATGAACAGTTCTAAATGAGACCTGACGCAGAAACCTGTGCTGAACACTCTCAAGGCTCTTAATATGTACTGCATAAGAAGGGTTCCAGACACCAGATGCAAATGGGAGCGAACCAATCAATAGTAAAGAGACCTGAGAGACAATTGGTTATGGAAATCTTGTGCTGACCGCAACACAAATCCCAACATTCTTAGAACTTTTGATTTTATTTCCTGAATATGTGGAATAAAGGAAAGGGAAGCATCCAATAAAACCCCAAGATCTCTTATGGAGTTCACATGATTTACTGCAGTATCTCGAATTTTGTACTGAAAAACTAAAGGATTAAGAGATCTAGAAAAAGTCATCAGGAGACACTTGGCAGTGTTCAGAATGGAAAATGACTTTTATCGCCTCCAAAAACAGATGTGGAGATTCATCAGACGCCAGAGAAAAGAAGCAAGTAAATTTAGTAACACAAACCACATAACGAAGGAGACTTGGGTCCAGTATCTTAAAGAACTATAGAAAAAAGAAGATACGGAAAGCATACCGGACACCCCAGAAATCGTAACTAACGAAGTAACTGAAATAGAAGAGAAGGATATAGAAACGGCATTAATGAAACTCAAGAACAGAAAAAGTCCAAGCCCAGACGGTATTCCAAATGAACTTCTTACATACGGCGGGAGAAGCCTGAAACAGCAGCTAACAGCCATAATTCGCAAAATCCTTTTACATCAAAAAAATCCGGACGAATGGCGCCTAAGTACCACAATCTTACTGTCCAAAAAAGGAGACAAAAAGATACCCGCCAACTACCGAGGCATAAACCCTTCTAAATACAACCTTAAAGCTAGTAACAAAGATTATAGCAAATAAAATAAATGAACTCACCACATTGGGCGATAAACAACAAGGATTTAGATCAGGAAGATCTTGTGCAGATGCGGTATTTGTCCTGCGACAAATAACTGATAAATCCATCGAGTATAACAAACCAGCCTGGACCTGGAAAAGGCGTTTGGTCTAATACAACTGAAGAACGTGATACACCTTCTATACAACAGGCAAATCCCACATAACATCATAAAAACCATCGAAAGTATTTACCAGAGAAACAAAATTAAAGCCAAAATTAATGGCACAGCTACGGAAGAAATTCCTGTAAATAGTGGTATTCGACAAGGAGATTCCCTTAGCCCCTTATTGTTCAACATCGTTATGGACGAAATAATAAAAAGCACTCGTAACCTGAGAGGGTATAAAATGGGGAACAAAGACGTCAAAATCCTATCCTATGTCGATGATGCCGTTCTGATTGCAGAAAACGAAGATGGCCTACAGAGATTACTATTCAAATTCAGCACAACGGCAAAAATTCTAAAAATGAAGATATCTGCAGGAAAAACGAAATGCATGACCACCTCAAAAATACCTATCAGATGCAAACTGGTTGTGGACGATAAAATTATACAACAGGAGATGAAATTTAAATACCTAGGCATAGAAATATCAGGATACGGTGACATCGAGACGGAGGTAAGAAACCAAGCGGCAAAAGCAGCACTAACCTCTGCTTACCTGAACGATACAATCTTCCGAAAGAAAGATATCGGAATCGAGACCAAATCCCGAATCTACAAGGCGGTTACCCGACCTATACACAACGGAAACTAGACCAGATACATCGAGCACAAAGAGAATATTGGAAACCACCGAAATGAAAATAGTGCGCAGGATCGCTGGAAAAACACTTTTTGACAGGGAGAGAAGCGATGACATTAAAAGAACATGTAAAATAGACAACGTAAATGAATGGATACTGGGAAGAAAGAGAGGGAGAGGAACGAACACATAGATCAGATGACTGACGACAGAATGGTCAAAATAACTAAGAGACAAGTCGCCCTTAGGGCGCCGAAGCGTTGGAAGACTCCGCAAGAGATGGAGCGACAACCTCTCTAATAATTGAACGGCAGAGGATACGAGGAAAAACAAGCAATTTGTTTACATTAAAGAAGGAAGAAAAAGAAGAATCTGGAGAGAACTGGGCAACCACGAGGAAAGCGATGACTGCTCCACCTACTTTCGCTTGCTTAGATGAATGACAAGAAAATAAGTATAGAAAGTTACGTGAAACAAAAAGAGATAAAGAACAGTTGATAAATTTACGGGGCCTGTTACCAGTCTCTTCCTTGTCTCTGTTAACCAACGAGATAAAATGAAAGGAGACGGCTAGCACCGTTTGAATAATACGATAGAAGAAGGAATCGGTAGGCGTGGTTAAGTGTAGGAACAATATGGCTACTTTATCAGAGACGAACTAAGTAGATTTTTTTTATAATTTTTTTATTCTTAGTTTTGAGCATATACAAATATGCTTAAATTATAGAAAAAATAGTGTGGAACACGTTAGAAATTCGTTTTTCACATTTGTATAACTTTATGCCACCAAACTGTCCCACTCCTGTGAACAGTACTATTTTCAGCACTTGTTACACGTTCTGCAGGCTAAGTTAAGAGGGCAAGTATAAAAAAATCAAATCAAAATGTATAAATCCTTATTTATTTATTGACATTTAAATAATACATTCTTGTTACTTTGATGTCTTATACTAGTTTCTTTAGTTTGCTTACTTTTACCTAAATAAATTATTCTAATATGTAAATACCTTTCAATGACACTTTTGATCAACAAAATTCTGTGACTGTCAAGTACAGACTGGTCGAAACTGTGTGTAACTAAATTAGAAAGAGTATTTGAAACCATAAAATTAAAAATTAAATAATTATCAAAAGAGATGCCCCCAAGACCCAAAAGTGCAATTTCGCGTTTTAAAAATACACCAAAAAATGCTTTAAATACGGCTCTGTTTCTTGTTTATACTAGCATGTGAAACGTTATTCCCGTAGATTTCTTCTTGTATATACCATCTCTGCTACAGCAACTGCCCATAGCATAAGCCCCATAATGATTTACTCAAAACTAGAAAAATATCACAAAAATCTTTAAAAAAACACAATTTAAGTGGATGGAAACCTGTCTCTCGATGCGATGACAGAAGTGTAGTAACAACATGGCGGAAGTGAACATACGTCAGTCACGTAATGTCGCCTCCTTTATATTTTATCTCGATGCTGTTAACACAATATCAACTGGTTGACGCCAATTTTGACAGATTTTTTTTTGACATTTGGCTTGATGCCTTCAATAATTTTAAAGTTGAAATTTAGGTATGTTCGAGTATTTGTAAATTTACAGTGCTATTAGCATTTTTGCTAAAAATTGCTGAATAAATTATGGGTGGTGGTCAGAAATAGTGCTCCTCCTACATTTAATTTCCTAAGATCTAATTAAAACGGTTTCAAGCTAGAAAGAAGGGTCGGAATAGGAAAATGTGAATTTTTTTGATGATTAGAGGCAGTTGAGGTAAAATTTTACTTTCAGCATATCGACGCTTATAGTTTAGTAAGTAGATTTATTTGCCTGAAATCTCGTTTAAAACGATCTGAAGATGGGAAAATGGGCCATGATCGGAGAATTTGGACATTTTAGAAGCGGTTTCTGTCGATTTGTTTTAATTATCGAAGTTGTGGCAAATAATTTCGGAACATAGAACACAAAAAATACTCACATTGTTGAAGTTTTCACTTCTATCCTGTGGTTTTTAGCATACACCATTTTTGTATGTATTTTTACAATTAATAATACAACTTTTGCGAGCTGTGATTATTTTAGTTCAAGATTTTGCCACTGGCGCGCTCGATCGTTCATCACCTTCCCACTCAGCGCAGCAGTTGCGCATAGCGAATACAATCCTCTTAATGGGTGTTTGATCTAACTGACATACACTGAAGTCGGTCAATATTATTACACACACCGCAATGGTCTAGGGATATTTTTTAAAGTTTGATTTAGACAAATAGTGGATAAAGTTCTTAACATATATGAGACTATACATCAGTCACATAGTATCAATGCAAATAATTTGAAATTTAACGATATACAGTGGTGTACAATTTTTTTCTTAAACAGATTGAAAAATGGGAAACAATTAAAAACAATTATTATTCTTCATCTTACCTATAGCAATTGGGCGTTTTTATTAATACCGTGTGTGGCCCTCTCTTGCATTTCGCACTGCACGACACCTCCTACCCACACAAAATCAAATTGTCTAATTCATTTTGAGGCAGTGCATCCCAAGCATCAGTTAAGGGTGTAAAGAGCTGTGCTCGGTTTTCAAAGTTCTGATGCATACGCAAAACTCTTCTTTGGTGCATATCCCATGCATGCTCAATGGGATTTAGAGCCGGCGATTGAGCAGGCCATGGCAATACAGTGATTTCTTGTTCTTGCAAAAATTCCATTACTATCCTGGCGACATGCTGACGTGCATTATCATGCATTAAAATGAATGGATCCAGCAACTGTAGCTTGCGGTAACACAACTGGCCGTAGAATTTCCTCCATATACCGTTGAGTTGTTAAAAAAATTTCCAATAAAATGAGATTGGTTCTTTCGCCCAATCTTATCCCAGCCCAAGCCATTACAGTACCGCCCCTGTAGCTGTGCAGTTCCTGTACGTTTTCAACGTACCTAGTTTCTCTCCACACTCTGACCCTACGTGAATCTGGATGTAAGCCGAATCGAGACTCGTCTGTGAACGAAACTGGAGCCCATTGATTTTCAGTCCAATTTTCATGTTCGGTAATCCAATTTAAACGAGAAGCGCGATTCCCTCTCGATAAAGGCTGACATCTCAGCGGGCGTCTACTTCTTAAACCACTCTCGTGCCGTCTATTTCTAATGGTACTTTCCGATATTTGAACTATGAGTTTTTCGGAAGCGATTCATTATCTCAGGAGCCGTTATTCGAGGGTTACGCTGCGCCACTTGTGAAACACAACGGTCTTGAGTCGGAGTTGTGATCCTTGACGGCCTTTCGCAAACATCACCGTGTTCACGATAACGTGTGATGAAATTGATCAGTCGGGCGTCAATTTGTAATGATATACTTGTTGGAATCTTATATTCAACAATAATTATTTCAGCTTAAATAAACAGTCTTCATCCGTGACCGCAAATAAATGCTTTGTCAGTTATTAATTCAGAGAAACTAACCAACATTCAGCGGTTGCGATATATTGTATCATTGAATAGGTTTTTATTATTAGTTAGTCTGGAAGATTATAACGTAGGATAAATACGCATTTATAATATTCCCTGTAAGAGAAGTCTATACGGTTTGTTAATAAAGCCACATTATTCTTATATTGTCTTTTATTATCTCATAATTCGAACAATACTAGCTCAGTCGTCAATTTGTAGCGAAAGTTAATTTATTTAATTAAGTATGGCATTGTGCGCCATTTTGTATGCATGAGACTCGTTTTTATTTTCCTTTGGGCGTGAGTTGTCTCTTTTATTAGCTGAAATTTGTTTGGGCGCCAGAGTTCCTAGAGACAATGCGAACTGAATATGAATACTTAGATATAAATAAATATAAAGATAAGAATATCAGAAATTTGCCCTTATAATTCGCAACGTCTCCCAGACCTCTATTTTGCGATAAATTAAAGCAATAAATTTAAAAGAACAATATATAAATTACACAATTAATTTACAAATATTAGTGATGGTATCATGTGAATGAAGATTATCAATATAATTAAATTACAAATATAATTGATGAAATTATTTCAAATAAAGTTTATGAATAAATTGACTAGCAATGAGAATTAAAATTAATGTAAAATATTTAAAAAAAACTGAATCACTGGTCTTTATAATAAATTTATCTTCTGATTGGCTAATACTTAGCTTGTCCAACTATTCTCTAACCATGCGATCGTATTGGGACCTCTACTGGAACCGCTTCTGCCTGTTCCCAAGTTAATATTTCTTGGTCTTATCGAGGACTCACTTGGTTCTTATCGTATCGAATCCCTCAGAGCACACAGTAAGTGGACGAACACCTGCTACTTGCCAAGCACGATGTTTTCTTCCCGCCAATGTTGAATACATGCAAGAGAAAATAACCTAGTCTTAGACCAATGTATATCGCTAATTAAATAATATTCAGGGAAGTATCATAGGAACATCAGTGACACTTACACATGTGAGGAAGCAATCAACAAATTGAAAATTTACTGGTTAAAACAGATATAATCAGAAATTTAAATTACAATTTTAAGGTGGGCAAAAACTATAAATAACTACTGTTACTCAAAATATCATTTTCTTTACTTTAAAATATTAAATCCAACAGAAATAATGACTGAAATTTAAAATTCAAAAGTAAATTATGGAATTACGTTCCAATTAGTGACTCTCGGTAAATCTAAATAACAGATAACTTTAATTTAACGATAAATTGGAAAATAGAGGTACAACTTCTAATAACGAGTCATAACTCAAAATAAGTAATTTCTATTACTTTTCATTTTGGCCCTTGGCACATAGACTATAATTGAGCGTAATTACGTTTCAGTTAATTGAAGATAACGATAAGATAATCACTATCTCGCATCGACATAAAAAATTTAGATAAAATATTAAAAAAAAACAGATAAATTTACACATGTGAGATTAACCTCTCATAAATACAAATTAATGTCGGTACATCAGTGTTAAGACGAGACAGGGCAAGTGCTAATAATTATATGCTTAATGTAACGAATAAACTGAACATTTAATTAAATGAGCCTGAAAAGAAAAAATATTAAAACCAGCAATACTATGAGGGAAAATTCGGAAAAATTCTACTGAAAATTCAATTTATTACCTTTGCAGGAATATATAGAATTTACTCCGAGAATTCCCTAAATAACACTGTTCAATTTGGATGGAAATATGTAAAATAATGTAAATAATTACCTTCTTTGTAAATTTGGACTAAACCTCTTTAAAATTACATGAATTTGACTAATGAGAGACGAAATTATTCACCAATAAATCGGTATCCTAACCCAACGGTCACGACAAAAATGAAGATTATTGAAAGTGTGATATAAAAAATGCTCAATCCTTGCTTTAATCGAATACGATTAAGCGAATCAGAAACAATTATTAATTATGTATTTAAAAATGAAAGAATTAGTGAAATATATTGCAAGATGAATTAAATATTTCAAGATTAAAAATTAGCACTTACCCGTCAAGCGTCGCTACAAAGATAAACGACCTCGCTTTCAAAATTTTAAAGCGTTCAACAAATTATGCTCTTCGATGTTTTAATTGATTAATTCATATCATGTGACTACCACTATGGATCCCGCGGCGTCGAACCAAAGAAATACCCAATATATACTAAATATAGTAATCTATAGTAAATTAAATTCATAAATTGTAGGTATTAAATGGCGTACTGCGCTCCCCAATTACCAACCACACGAGATAAACTCATTCACGAATAGATGTCACTATTAAATATAGTAATCTACAGTGAAAGAAATCCACAAATTGTAGGTATAAAACAGCGTACTTGTGCTTCTTAAATAATTACTTGCACAAAGTACCCATTCTCGAATAGACGTCACTGGCGACTCAAATCTCAAACATCGAAAATCATTCGTAATTGGACCGAATTTAGTGTAGCGGAATAAGCTAATATTCCGTTACAGACGGAACCACAAACGCGAGATAACGCTCCGCGTTGTTTGGAAGGCTTCAGCAACATCAATCTGACGAGCTCCATTTTCCAGCATTCCTATAGCTCGTAACATTTCATAGCGAGTAAGATGATTTCGGTTCATGATAGAAAACAGTGTTCACTTTACTGTATTTCATTACTTACAGAAAATAAAATCTTATCTTCTCATCCATAAAATAGATTTTGCATATTATCGTGTTTTTATTAGCAAAATAAGGTCATTTTTAGCATAGAAAAAAAAATGACATCATTGGAAATATCTGTTATAAATAATAAAACATTTCGTGAATATTTAAGTAATTTTAAAATGTATTTAGGAAATATTCTTAGACCGTTGCGGTTTGTGTGTTTTTAATAATGCTTTAATCTTCAGATTTACCTGAAGAAGATGACGGAGATGATGATGACGTGATCCTCAACGAGGAAGCTCCAATCAAAATCGTCGTCGACGATGACGACGACGAACCAATGGAGGAACACAACGGCGACGCCGAACAACCAATCACTATCAAGAAGGAAAAGAAACCGGCGTTCGACGATGGTTTCATGGACGTGGGCGAAATCGTCACCCTGAAGGAGGTCGGCCAAGTCAAGATCAAGAGCGAACCTCTTGATGATGGTACTGTTTACATTCCTATTTTATTTAGACTAATAAATATTTATATTTATTTAGATCCTTAAGAGTTATAGTAAAAGTGCACGGTGCTCAATCAGTTGGATTTGTACGGTCAATTCTTAAGGATCTATCTTGACAACATTTCAATTTAAGCTTAATATGTTCCACCTGAGGAGGCATTTCGGCTAAGAAAAATCATAATTATGTTAATGAAGGGAATAAGTCAAAATGTCATTTGATAAATAACCCAAACGAACTGCGGCAATCAAACCACATTTTAAAACAATTACAATTAATCAAACATAAAAGCTCTCTTGTCCTTGTGTAAAAAGTTGCCTCCTTTTACAACTAATTTTGCTTCTCAGTAATTTTGAAATATCACTTAAGGCCCACTGTATAATTCAGTTTAAAATTAAAAGTATTTTTGTTTCCCTAGCCACCAGGAAATGCAAAGGTACCATTCTTGGTTTAGTATCCATCAGTTCTGTAATAAAATTAACCGTTGATTATCCCACAGATGATATGCAGTCACGCAGTCTGGACACCAGCCGAGTCCAAGACACCGATGACGGGGAAACGCCAAACGAGCCCCATACTGTAGACGTGGATGTCGAGCCCGCAACTTCAGAACCCCAACCGGTGACGTCGCATGCTCAGATGATCTCATCCATGGACGGAAACGTAGAGTTAGTGTCGAACGGTTCGGCGACGGTGCCCACGACCATTTCAAGCGGTACAAAAATTAAAATAAACATTTCAAAGCCATTGCCTGTGATAACCCCGAAAGACAATAGCGAATCTAGTGATAATAGTGAGGTAGTTAAGTCTAGTGAAATTCCTATAGAGGAACCCGAAATCATTAACTATAAGCCTGCCCTGCAGAATGTGCCACTGAAAAAGTTGGCTCGTGTACAAAGGGGCACTGAACTTACGGGTCTTTGCTCTATTATGTGAGGCTGTATTAGACGGCTAGTAAATGTGTATATTTTCATTATTTTCGGTCACGAGTTCATAGAGTTTTATATGTTTAGATTTCCGAACAGTTTCTGTGCTTTCAGTATTTCTGAGATCTGTAAGTGCTTCAGACAAATTTAGATGATTACTGAACCCACTTTGAGAAGAAAAGCTCAAACGAAGTTGTGTGCTTAAATGAGTGGTTTTAGATACTATACTATGATGATAACTTCATTTCAGCTTCAAGGTTAATCTTGACAGGGATCTCTAGGCATTTCTGCGACACTTCGAAGAGGCCTAAATGTATGAAACTGTATGTATAACTGTTGTGGATGAATCTTAGTTGATGTGTATATAAGAATTATTGTGAGAATTTCAAAATGATTTGTATAAAGACTTATTTATTGTAAAAAGGAAACTGCACAGTTGTAATAAGAGAATTTCTGTTTCTTTGTTGTTGCAAAGAGTTGTTGTGACTTTTGTCTACGTTGTTGAAATAAAACATTTTTTTAAACTTTGTTTTTATTTGAATATTTTGGGTGGAGTAACCCGACTAATACTTTTGCTTAAATTTGGGGGTCTTATCCTGGTGTATAATGTAGCTGTAGTAGAATACAGGCTTTAGTTTAAATTGATTATAGTAATTGAGGAAATTACCTTGTAAGTTATCAGGTATTGCAAATAAACGAACTATCATCATAGCTAATCTTTTATTTACAGCCCCATCCACTATAAACTCCTTAACCCAAACTAACTGTTCAATCTAAGCTCTACGTCATAGTTCATGTATCGTAATGGTAATGTTATATTATACAGTGGCTCAATTGAATATACTTGCAGGCCAAATAACATTTTTTCCCATGGTCCAGCTATCCTATCTATGATGTGCTCATAGCCTTTTTGTCGAGAAAGTTGTCCTGTTAAAATTTACCTCCTCGAGCTTCTGCGCTCTTGGTACAATATGTACTTTCGCTAAGAGAAACAAAGCCTTTTAATTATTTAAAATGAATATTTGACACAGATCTGCGAGATATATATAAATCTTCTCCCGAAGATTGAGAAATTTTAGTCATACGCCGCAATTGCATTCTTGTCCGTACATTGCTACAATTTAACCCACCCCATGATACTCTGGACAAAATAAACATTAGAATTATTTTCATAATTATTATTGGTCTTATGTAAAATGCTGATTAAGCTCGAAGATGCGCCTCAATGCAATTCTTCCGCCCATTCCTGTAATTTAACCCGCCGTATGTTTCACTGGTTGTGCCCAGCAAGAGCTAGAAGTTAACCCACTGTGTGATACAGTGGTTCGTCGACGATAACAAGCTGGACAAAACAAAAAAAAATTGTGATTAAAGCCAGTGTGCAATTCAACAATAAAATAAACAATGCAACGAGCGCTGCTATAAGTAAAATGCTGATTACAATAAAGAATACGGTGCTCTCGGCCTTTGTTTCGTTCGATCCTGGGTTAGTTTCAGTTAGTTAAAGGTTAAAATATCTCTTGGCGAAAATACATATTGTACCAGGAGCGCAGAAGCTCGAGGAGGTAAATTTCCCGGCCAAAAGTGTCAGGAGCAAATGTATATTATGTCTGGCATATCTGTGTCAAATTCTCATTTTAAATGAGTAAAAGGCTAAAATTTCTCAGCGAAAATACATATTGTACCAGGAGCGCAGAAGCACGAGGTGGTAAATTTTCCGCCAAAAATAGATATGCTCCTGATACTTTATTGCGGGAAATTTACCTCCTCGAACTTCTGCGCTCCTGGTACAATACGTTTTTTCGATAAGAGGAATTTAAGCCTTTTACTGATTTAAAATTAAAATTTGACACAGATATGCAAGACATATATAGATAGATTTGCTCCTAATACCTTTTGGCGGGAAATTTACCTCCTTGAGCTTCTGCGCTCCTGGTACAATGTACTTCCGCTAAGAGAAACACGCCTTTTACTGATTTAAAGTGAAAAGTTGACACAGATATGCAAGACATATATAAAGTTGCTCCTGATACTTTTTGGTGAGAAGTTTACCTCCTTGAACTTCTGCGCTCCTGGTACAATATGTATTTGCGCTAAGAAATTTCGTCCTTTTACTGATTTAAAATGAAATTTTGAGACCAATATGCCAGGCATATATAGATTTGCTCCTGATACTTTTTGGCGGGAAATTTCCCTCCTCGCGCTTCTGCGCTCCTGGTACTATATGTATTTTCGGTAGGAGAAATTACAGCTTTTTACTGATTTAAAATTAAATTTTGAGGCAAA